>PVIC010028989.1:0-22831 GCA_004025085.1 Thryonomys swinderianus
ATCATAGTAGCTTCATAGTATAATTTTAGATCAGAGATTGTGATGCCTCCTGCTTTGCCTTTGTTGCCCAGCATTGCTATACTAGGTCTCTTCTGGTTCCAAACAAATGTTAGGACTATTTTCTCTAAGAGATATGCTATTTGTATTTTGATTGAGATTGCATTAAACATATATAGCAATTTTGGAAGGATGGTCATTTTTACTATATTGCAATTTTACTATATTTACTATATTACTATATATCCAATACATGAATAAAGGATGTCTTTCCATTTTCTGACATCCCCTTTGATCTTCTTTTTCAGAGTACTGTAGTTTTCATTGTAAAGGTTGTCTACTTCCTTCATTAGACTGATTTCCTTGGATGCTATTATGAAAAGTGTTGTTTCCTTAATTTCTCTCTAAACATTAGGTTGTTTATTTCAGTTTGCTATTTTTCTCATATGGAAATTCACAGCTATGGATTTCCCTCATAAGACTGCTTTCTTTGTATCCTATGAGTTCTGGTGTGTTGTACTGGCATTATAATTTAATTGTAGAAATTATCTGATTACTTCTTTATCTGTAACTCATTGGTGTGAGGATTATTTGTAATGTTAAAAGAGCTTGTGGACTTGTGCAAGCTTGGGGAAGAGAATGTTAGCCTGCAAGAACCAGGTCTTCTTGAATATGCTAAATTCACCATTTACTCTCAAAATATGTTGAATGCAAACCGTTTGCTCACTCAAGGAAACGGACCTTTCCTTCTGGAACCAAATGGCAAATGGTCACATCCCGACTTCTGGGAAGGGCTTGTCCCCACTCCCAGAACCCAGGTGTGAACCAGATAAAGCTCTTCGCAGGGAGCTGCTTTTGTTCAAAGAGGAGATATCTAAGCCGAAGGAACAGAGAAGCAGGGAAGCTCTGCGGCGCTCCAAGGGTCGCCACTCAGGAGCGCTGTCACCGAACACCTTAGAGAGGACAAGCTAAACATTGCTCTCAATGCTGGAACTCTCCATGCTGACTACCCATGTTGAAATGCTACAGTGTTGTTTTGCTGGAGTGGTGATTATATTATATTCCCGAATTGCTCTTGTACTATCTTACCACGTTACCTTCATATATAAATAAGAAAATTCTTATTTTCGGTGTGTCCTGGTTTCATTTTGCGAATTGAGCCTCAATTCTGTTCAGAGGTCCACCAATTCAATAAGTTTTTCCCCCTTGTTGAAACAATTGGCTGTTCAGAAGGGTATTACTTAATTTCCATGTGTTTATAAAGGTTTTATGGTTTCTTTAGCCAGGCAGGCAAGGAACCACTGTATTTGGGGGGGGGGTTTAAAGGGTTTTGTTTGCTTGTTTTTTTGTTTTTGAGGCAGGGTCTCACTTTATAGTTCAGTCTGGCCCTGAGCTCACTGTGTAAACCAGACAAGCCTTGAACTCAGCAATCCCCTGCCTCTGCCTCCTGAGTGCTGGGATTACAGGTGTGAGCCACTACGCTCAGCATTGAATTTGAGACCTTGCACCTGCCAGGAAGACACCGGAACCACTGAGCTAAATCCCTGTCCCAATGCAGTATATTTTGGACACTGTCCCATGTGGTGTTGAGAAGAATGTGTTTTCTGATGTGGGGTAGAACACTCTTTGGATATCTACTAAATCCATTCGTTTCAAATTTTGGTACATATATATTTGTAATTGTTATTTTTTCCACTTGGATTATCCCCTGTATGAAGATTTAGTGACTTTCTTTATCTCTCTTAGTCTTGGCTTGCAATCCACTTTGTCTACAAATAAAATAGCTACTCTTGGAGTTTTGTGGGGTCCTGTGACATGGAATATTTTTTTTATCCTTTGACTCTCATTCTATGAATTTTTTGTGAATTAAATGTGTTTCTTGTATGAAGCACATTGTTAAATCTTCCTTCTTGATCTATTCTGCCAGCCTGTTTCTTTTTATTAGTCAATTGAGACCACTAACATTGATGGTTATATGAATTGACGTATTCTTGTCACGTTATTTTTGTTGTTGTTGGTCTCCCCCCTGTTTAATTGCTTGCCTTGCCTGGTGGATTCATTCTGCTGGGGTTCATGGAGATGTGTTCCTTGTTGTTTCTTTCTAGAATGTCCTTCAGAACATTTTGGGGTGGCTAAATGGTGGTCATGTACTTCCTCAGTTGTTCTTCATCATGGAACTATATTATCTCCCTGTCAATCTTGTTTTTTTTTTTTTTTTTTTTGAGACAGAGTCTCACTTTGTAGTTCAGGCTGGCCCTGAGCTCACTATGTAGCCCAGGCAAGCCTGGAACTCAGCAATCCTCCTGCTTCTGCCTCCCGAGTGCTGGGATTACAGGCATGAGCCACCACACCCAGCACTGTGGTATGTGGTACTGATTCCTGGTGGGCATGAGCCACCACGCCCTATATTGTTGTATGTGGTTACTGGGGATGGAACCAGGGACCTTGTGCTTGCTAGGCAGTCACTGGAACCACTGAGCTAAATCTCTGGCCCTTCCCCATCAATTTTGAAAAATAGTTTTGCAGGGTACACCAATCTGAGTTGGAGGTTGTTTTCTTTTAGGGCTTGAAATACTTCACTCTAAAGCTCTCCTTGAAGGTTTGTATTGGGAAGTCTGCTGTGATTTTGATGAGATTTCCTTTGTAGGTGATTTGTTTCTTTTCTCTAACATCTTCTGATATTTTGTTCTCATGTTAAACTTCTGGAATCTTCATGGTTGTATGCCTCGCTATAGATTTTCTTTTTATGATGGCTATTTTGATTCCTGTATGCCTCGTTTATCTGTCAAATTATTTTTCCATGTTTGGGAAGTTTTCTGCCATTACTTCAGTGAACAGGATTTTTATGCTGTTTATGCTATCTCCTACTTTTTCACTGATGCTGGATAATCTCTTTATTCTTCTTTGCATCATTTAGCAGCTGTTGGATTGATTTTTTGTGATTGCTTGCTTTATATTCATGATTGCTAACTTCAATCTTGTCTTCTATATCTAATATCCTATTCTTATATGTTGACCATTCACAACTTCCTCTTTTTTTTTTTTTTTTTTTAGTTTCTTGAGACAGGGTCTTGCTTTGTAGTTCAGGCTGACTCTGAGCTCACTGTGTAGCCCAGGCTGGCCTCGAACTCTTGGCAGTCCTCCTGACTCTGCCTCCTGAGTGTTGGAATTACAGGTGTGAACCACCATGCCCAGCCTTCTGTCATGTTTTAAACTCTTATACATATACATATACATATATATATATATATTTTTTTTTTTTTTACCTCTGTCTCTTCTAGATTAACCATTTCTTTCATTGTGGTCATTGTTTCTGTACTTACCTAAGAATTATTTCTGATTTGATTTTCTTCTACCGCTTCATTCATTTGCTTTGTTACTTTAGCTATTACCATTTCAGAGAGTCCAGGTGAATGGCTTTTGTATTGTTATATGTCATTGTCCCAGTTACATGTGAGTACTAGGCAATGTGGGATACCAAGGGAAAGATACACCTAGAGATTTTTCTAAATCTGAATACATCAGCAGCTGGGCATGGTGGCACATGCTTGTGATCTCAGCACTGGGGAGGCTGAGGCAGGAAGATTGTCATGAGTTTGAGGCCAGCCTCGGATACATTAGTAAATTCACATTGTTTGGCCAGCCTCGATATATAGCAAGACCCTGTGTCAGAAAACAAACAAACAAAAGTAAATTAACAAAATAGAAAATAATAAGTACCCCATATACATCAAAGTGGAGGTGGACATGTCAAAGAACAAAGGCAGGTTCATAGCCAGGTACCCTCTAGTGTCCCCAGCTAGAGAAGTCTCCTCCTCATAAGTGCCTCATTTCCTCCACTCCCAGCTTGGCTGCAGCCCTCTACTACCAAATACTGATGTTCCAGGGGTCTCCCAGCTGGGTGCTGCACCCTGTGTGGAGTTGGCCCTGTTCTCCTGCAGAGACCACTTCTGATAAGGTCTGTGGCCTCCAAATTCTTATGTTGAAGCCCTAGTCCCCACTGTGACTGTGTCAGGAGGTGGAGATGTTAAGAGGTTATTAGAATCAGATGAGGTCATGAGGATGGGTCCCCACGGAGGGGTTGGGTTTCTTACAAGAACAGGAAAAGACAGAGTACCCCACATACATTCTTCCTCGCCTCACCTCATGAGGACACAGGAACAAGATGGCTGTGGGAGAGCCATCTTGTAGCTGTCACCAAGAACTGCATCAATGAGATCCTTGATCTTGGACTTCTAGCCTCCAGCAATCAATGGCTATTGTTTAACACAGCCACTCTGTTGTTTATGTCAGTAGAGTGTGAGCTCTCTGAGATGTCAAGTAACCAATAAACGTGTGCCCTGGCAGCCTTGGGAAGTCAGATCCTTCCTCCTCAATTTAAAACTTAGGTGTAGTTTGGTTTATTATTTATTTTTGTTGGAACTGAGGTTTGAGCCCAGAGTCTTACCTTGAACTATATCCCAGCCACCTTTTTCTCCTCCCCCATTCCTCCTTTTCAGAATTTTGAGCTAGGGTCTCTGTACATCACTAAGCTGCCTCAGGCTAACCTTGAATTTGTGATCCATCACCTTCAGTCTCCCAAAATGCTAGGATCATAGGTATGCCTCACTTTCCCCAGCTAGTTCATTTTTAACATTTGCACTAATGGAATTTTAATTACATGAACTATTAGGCAAACTATGTGGCTGGGTGTCTTGGCTTTCCAATAAAAGTGTTAAGAAATTTTCTAGGGACAAGATGAGGTAACATGTCTACCACAGAATGTGGTGACAAAAGGAATCCAAGTTAATGAGCAGCATGGAGAGCAGAGCCTTCCAGGTGTGCAGTGCGGGAGAGCCCCTTCCCTGTTGCTCCTCAAGCCTTCTCCTCAGCAGCAGCCACTAGAGGGCAAGTCTGTGCACAAGGACAACCTCTGAGCATGTGCAGAGATACCCTTTAGCACCCGATTGTCCCCCTCCTCCTCCCGCAGGTCCCCTCTCTAATTCTGAAGGTTCCAGTGATTGGCCGAGGTCATCTGGAGGCCGCAGGGCCAGGAGTCTCAGCCTCGTCAGGACGGCCCAAGACCAGAGCTGGGAACCCAGTGAGGCTGAGGTCTCTGAGTGGGCTGCAAGGGGAGATCCTCTCATTTGCTCTGCCCAGCAGCATCCTCCACACCCTAACCTGGGAGGCCAGGGAATCCAGGCCCACCCTGGCCAGGAGGAAAGGACCTTGTTCCCTGTCCTGGCAGAATGGTGACTGGGGTGTGTCTGGAACTTGGAAACATGCTCAGTAAATCCCCTCTTGTGAGCCCTGTCTGGAGGCACAAAGGACCTGTGTTGAATGTCCCTGACTGTGGGCTCAGGGCCAGCACGCTGGCCCAAGTGGCTGGTGGGTGTGGATGGGGCTTTTCTAGGACTGGTCCCTCTGAGCCCTGCACAGTGCATGTGTGCAACCTGCTCCCAAGTGCAGAGGCTGCTGAACAAGTGTGTGGTTGGGGGCAGGTATGCAGGCTTTCCTAGCGCATGGATGAACATAAAGGTGATATGTGTATATGTGTGTGTGTGTGTGTGTGTGTGTGTGTCTGTCTGTCTGTCAGTACCTTGTGCACCTCTAAAAACATATGCCTCTTGGGTGCAGTTGGCCAGTGCCCTTGTCCCTCCTAGCCAGGCTGGCAGCTGTGTCTCCTTCCAATCACTCTCCACCCTGGGTGGTGTTTCCTGGAGTTCTGACCTAGACAGACCATCCTTCTGGGCGCCAAGCCTTGACAGCTTGGATTAAAAGCCACTGAGTTGACAGCAAAGCCTCAAAAATGCTTTTAGCCTTGGGCTGGGCTGGGCTGGACACAGTCTCCTTTGTGCATTCTTGGGCCCCTGCCTCGAGGCTGCCCCTGCCAGAAGTGTAAGCTCTTCCGTCTCCACCTCCCTGAATGTTCTTAGAGTTCCAGAGGTCTT
This sequence comes from Thryonomys swinderianus, assembly GCA_004025085.1. Lineage (NCBI taxonomy): Eukaryota > Metazoa > Chordata > Mammalia > Rodentia > Thryonomyidae > Thryonomys > Thryonomys swinderianus. Next base: position 5,928 of record PVIC010028989.1, read on the forward strand.
GACTGCCCTGGGCTGCTCAGCCTCCAATTACTCTGCAGGCCAGTGGTTCCCTGGGACTGGTATGAGCAGCTGGAAGGACAGGTGAGGGGGGCTCACTTCTGCAGTGAGTGTCAGGGGAGCCCTGAGGCACCCCAAGGAGACAGTGCAGGCCAGAATAGAGGGCTGTGCTGGGGCTGAAGTCTAGCGCTGAAGAGCCCCCTCCTGCTTCCTTCTGCAGACACCATGGACAGCGCCTTGTTTGTTCCAGCTAATGAATGGGTGTTCATCAGATGTCAGTGGGCTTGGCAGGAAGGACTGGAGCTTTGGGGACACAGTGTCCCTGAGTGCTCTCAGCACTCCCTACATGGCATGGGAGCAGCCACTGTCTGGACACTATTGTCCTAATGCTACATAAGAATGGCGTTGAATTTCATCAAACTCTCACATGACACAAAATCTTCTAAAATTTTTCTAATGATTATTTAGTTAGTTAGGTTTTTCTGAGACAAGGTCTTGTTTGGTAGTTCAGGCTGAACCTGAGCTCATTATATAGCCCAGGTAAGCCTTGAACTCAGCGGTCCTCCTGCCTCTACCTCCCAAGTGCTGGGATTACAGGCGTGAGCCACCCCACCCGACATTGTGATGTATGGTACTGGGGATCAAACTTGAGACCTTGTGCTTTTGAGGCAGACACCAGAATCACTGAGCTAAATCCCTGGGCCCCCCTTTTTCTAATGATTTTAACGTGTGAAAAGCATTCTTAGCTCAAAAACAGGTGGTGTGATGGTTTGACCTGCAGGTTATAGATTGGCCACCCCTGGCACAGGTAGCACTGGGTCCAGATGCCCCACAGACCTTCACACAGTTCCATCACTATGACACCTGTGTCCCTAGTTCCTGGTGAGAGATACTCTGTGACATACAAGGCTGTTCTCTGTGTGTCTTTCTCTCCTAAGCACACGGCCTAAACACACCAATCCACACCCAGTAGGCTTCTGTGGGCAAGGGAGCCTCTGTGCTCCTTCCCATGGCTCCACAGTGACGCTGCTCAGGCAACGCAGGCAGACACATCTGCTACTTCTAATCTTTTGCACTTTCCAAAGACTAACCCGGTCAGCTGTCTGCGTGGCGTGGTCTTGGGCATCTTTTAGTGTGGAATATTGGACTTTCACAGCTACTCAATAGTAGATTCTATTATCTACAGATAACAGAGGAAGTAGTCAAAGCACAGAGGGGCTGTCCAGGCACAGCCTTAGTGAGGAAGGAACTAGGTTTGTACCTCAATTAGGCCATGTGCTGATCCCAGTCTGGTTATTCCAGAGGTCATAGCCCCTGAGAACAATACTGCCTTCAGCCTGTCACAACACACAGTATCCAAATGACACACCAGAGCTTCCTTAGAGTTGTCCTTGGTGGTTCTATCTCCTCATTTTTATCCTATACCTTTATTCTGTCCCAGATCCCAATTCATTTCCAACAGGGTAGATTTAAGTCCTTCAGCTTCTTTGAGTCAGATATCTTAATATACTGTCAGTGCATAATGATGTAACACAAATCTGTGCAAACTGATGAAGACCAAGGGGGGCTGAATGGGGTGAGACAGGAAAACATGCCCAGGAGCCAAGCTCTGGAGAAACACTGTCACCCCTTAAATAAAGGGCCCCTCTGCTTGGCTCTCGGGCACTCACAGAAGAGCTGGGGCAGAGTCTCTTCTGCTGGACCTTCAGCCTCACATCACAGTACCAGTCACACCTTGAGAATCCCTCTGCCCCATGGCCTCTGAGGTCTCTTCCACAGTTCACCCCCACTCTGCCCAAGGCCAGTGTGGAGAGACCACCGATGCCTCCCAAGTGACAGGACAGGGGTGGGAGTTGAGGCGCTTCTTGCCCCTAACACAAGGCACAAAGAGTTAGACTGTGTACTCGGGATCTCTGGCATCACAGGGGAGCTGGGCCTGGGCCCCTGAAAGCCTGACAGACCATGAGTGCTGGCCAGGCCAAGCGAGGTCTGCCCAGCTCCACCAAGGCATCCCAAGCCCACAGCTCTTCTGAGGAACCTACCTTGGCATCCCAGGGCTTGAAATTTGCCCAGTTTGGCTGGCGAAAGGCTCTGAGGAATTAACCTCCTCCAGCCTCTGACGAAAAGGTCAGTCCAGGTGCTGACAGGAGCCCCAGATGTGACAGTAAAACGCCTGCCACTGTCCCCAGCCTTGTTTACATAGGCTGCAAGGCCAAGAAAGCAAACAGAGCACATCCGGAAACCTCCCAGGGTGACTGTGGGGATTCCCCCAGGAAGAGCCCCCACACCAGTTCCTTCCTGGCCCTGTAGTGACCACTGGCTCCTTCCTTCTGGAGGGGGGTACGGGCCCCAAGAGCATAAAAAGGGCAGGTGGAGGGTGTCCCGGCACAAGACTCCTGGGTCAGATTCTCAGAGTAGGTAAGGTGCTGTGGCAGGGTGGGCCTGGTCAGGCTGGGTGGGCCCTGGGGGTCATATCGCTTCTCCTCTTTTCCTCAGAGCCTTGTACTCCAGCCAGAAGCCATGCTGCCCTTGCTGACCCTCGCCCTGCTGGTGAGCCCTACCTGCTGGGCAGTAAGTAAGTGTCCCCTTCGGGCCTGTCTCCCTCTATCCAGGGACGCACCCTAGAGTTCATCACAAACAGAACCTGGTCACAGGGCCTCTCTCTGCCCTCAGAGTGGGGCTCGTGGCTCTGGCAGAGGCCCCTGAGTAACCATGGTTTCTTCCTACCTTCTTTTCATCCATGCCCAATCGGAAGTTAACAATTCCTTCAGCACCCCTGTGTGCAATGAGACGGAAATCAAGGGCATTCGGGTGGCTGTGAATCTCGTTGGCAACATTATAAGGTGAGCAGTGCTGTGTCCCATCACCCCACCACTTGGGACTCCAGGGAGCATCTACTTACAGCCTCTGCTCCCGACATCCTCACCCGGTGACTCTGACGCTCCTAGTGACTCTCTGGGCCATTTGATTCCTAACATCATGGAGTCACCAACCACTACCTTTCTGCTTCTTTCTGTCCAGCTATCCTCTCTTTTGCTTGTAACTCAACTTCCTCCTGGCCCTACTTGTAAGTCCTACTGTTGTCTCCCAGCTTGATCAAAGAGGAGGGCTAGCCAGGCATGTGGCACAAGCCTGTAATCCCAGCACTTGGGGAGGCTGAGGCAGGAAGATCACAAGTTCGAATCCAGTTTGGGCAACTTAAAACCCATCAAGATACTCTCAAAAGTAAATAGGGCTGGGCCGGAGGGTTTAGCTCAGTGGTTCCGGCACCTGCCTTGCAAGCGCAAGGTCCTGAGTTCAATCCCCGGTAACCACATATAATGTGGGCGTGGAGACTCATGCCCACCAACAATCAACACCGCATACCACAATGCCGGGCATGGTGGCTCACGCCTGTCATCCCAGCACTCGGGAGGCAGAGACAGGAGGATTGCTGAGTTTGAGGCTTGCCTGGGCACCATAGTGAGCTCAGGGCCAGCCTGAACTACAAAGCGAGACCCTGTCTCAAAACAAAACAAAACAAAACAAAAAGTAAATAGGGCTGGGGATGTAACTCAGTGAGAAGACCCCGGGTTCAAACCCAGGTATAAAGAGGAGGGGAGCTTGTGAGGCCTCTCCTTTCAATCCAAACTTAGCTCAACCAAAAATGAGTTATCAGTCCCAGTACCTATGGGAAAATCAGTGGAAGGCCTGTCTGGCTAAGATCAAAGTAGACCACTGACTGAACACATGGGCCCAAAAGCCCAAGAGGCTTGCCTGAATGCCGTGGCCTCTCTGCTCAAAGCCTGGAGGGGCTGCTGTTCAGGGGGATCCTGGGGATGTGGGAGATGGACTGGGGCAGGCTGGTGAGAGCAAGGACACAGAGAGTGGGCAGGGTGAGGTCAGGCGGGGGAGGCCTTGTCACTGCACACAGGTGACAAGGACACAGGAAGGAGCTGCGGAAAGCTCGTACTCGGGTGGCGGAGGCCCAGCAGCCAGCCCTGCTGAAGGCTGTGCTGGCCACTTTGCCCATAAGGAAATGGAGCTGTGGGGAGGCTGGCCAGTAAGTTCCAGACTCCCAAAGCTGAGAGTACAGAGCAAGGGTGGGTGCCATGACCCAGGAAGTGCTGAATCCTTCCAAGCTTTGCCTCTCTCCCAGCATCCAGGCAAAAGTGGGACAACAGTGGGATATTGTCCACGGCCATCGAGGAGGGGAAATCATGGAATTCAACTTGGATAAAGACGAATACATCACTGAGGTCCACGGCTCCAAGAAGATCAACATCCGGTACTTAGTCCTGTGCACCAACAAGAATCGCTGTGCCTCATTTGGGAAGGATGATGGTCAGCAATTCTTTTCCTTCCCCCCAGAAGCTGGCCAGGTGCTCAAGGGCATCAGTGGTGTGAAGGGACCCATTGCCTTAAGGCGTCTCACCTGGAGATGGGGTGATGTAAAAACTGAACCAACCACTCCACCACAAAACGGAACCAGCACTACCAGAAAGGCAGAGACATGACCTAGCAGAGACCTCAGGCTGGGCCACAGCCACAGCCGCTAAGGCTGTCCGGGTCGGGATGTGCTGACAGTACCGGGGCGACCAAGTTGGAACTCTGAGTCCCCCAATCATTAAAGCTTCTGCAGGCACAGTGTCCATGCGTGGTCCTTGGCTCTGAGGGTCCAGACCCACGGGGCTGGAGTCCAGGGAGTCGTGATGTGGGGTAGGCAGAGGGTGCCAAGACGCATGTCCTGCCCATAAAGACCCTCTGCCAACCCCACACTCCTAGGAGTCAAGCTCCAAGATTGCCGCTGCCCTGGTGCCCTCGCCAGACCCCTTCAGCTGGTCTCCCCCGGCCAGGCTCAGCTCCGGGCTCCTCTGAGTGTACAACAAGAGCCCTTGGGGAAGCCATTCACTGACTCTTTCAAGCAACAAAAACTTGATGGCCTGGTTCCCCCCAGGCTCCCCTAGGCACTGGGAACAAAGGAGGGACCAAGTGTCCAGCTGAGGCACCGGCTGCCTTGTGATGACAGATGCGCAGCAGATAGCTACAGTTCATTGTGGTGCCCGCACTCATTGGGCACACACAGGGTGCTGTCCATAGGCATCTGCTCAAAGGAGTGGGGGGATGTGCATGGGGTGTCTTCCTGGAGGAGGGAGCATCCGAGCCGGTCTTAAAGGATGAGGGAGAACTGGCCAAGTAGAGACAAGGATGGAGGGCAAAGGCAAGAGGCAAGAAAAGCTGGGGGTGGTGGGCCATGCCTGTAGTCTCAGCTCTTTGGAAGGCTGAGGCAGGAGGATTACAAATTCAAGTTGCACCTTGACAATCTAGGGAGAACCTGTCTCAAAATAAGACATAAGAAAAGGGTTGGGGATGTGGCTCAGTGTGAAGGCCTAGGCTTATCCACTAGTGCTGGAGGGGGGGATGGGGAGGAAGGGAGGGGGAGGGGAGGGGGAGGAAGGGAGCAGACCACAAGGGCCCACCATGTGCCCTGCTCTCAACAGTCTAAGGATGAGACTGTGTTGTCCATTTGTGAAGTGAGAAAACTGAGGCACAGAGAGTGAAGTAATTTGTCCTGGTCACACAGCAGTTAAGTGGCAGATCTGAGGTTCAGCTGTGAAGTTTGGGCCTTGAACCCAACCAAAGCAAAACATTTACAAGCCATATCTCTCTGTGTGGAGACACCTGGACATTTTTCTTTTCTCCTTTCTACTTCGGTTTTTATTTAATTTTAAATGCTGTCTGAGTAACCTAAGGTCTGGGGACCAAACCTCAAATATCCATGAACTGGGATGGAAAAATTCTTCTTTATTTGTATAGTCCTCTACAGAAACTTTGTTTCTCTTGTTATGAATGACTTCACATACCTCACAGACACCTGTCACTTTGTGGCACTGGTTACAGTTGTCATAGCCCCTTGAAATGTACTCTCATTGTAACTTCAAAATTATGCATATCATCACATTTGCCATCAAAGATGTTAATAATCAAAGCTCAGGTTATTTGTGAAAAAACAAGAATATATTTGGGATTTAGCTCAGTGGTGCCACCGCCTGTCTTGCAAGTGCAAGGTCTTGAGTTCATCCCAGTACAGAGACACAGAGACAGAGACAAGAGAGAGAATGCATTCATTTGGGGGTGGCCAGCATGATGACCCATGCCAGGAAACCCAGCACTCTGGGAGACTGAGGCAGGAGGACTGTGAATTCGAGGCCAACCTGGACTTAGAGAGTAAGAGACCCTGTCTCAAAGAAAGGAAACAAAGAAAGAAAGCATTTTTGATTTTTATTTGTTTTTTTGCAGCACTGAGGATTGAACTCTAGCCCTTGTGCTTCAAGGTAGGCACAGCACCACTTGAGCTAAATCCCCCGCCCTCTAAGGTTTTTTTTTTTTTCTTTTTTGGAAAGCAGGCATTTTGGTTAAGTGTAGTGCAGGTCTTTTCTGGCAGAGAACCCCTGGGGTTGCTGGGGACCTCCCAGCTTCCCTTCCCAGCTCCTCACCATGCTGGGCAGCTAGCACTGCCATCGTTTAGTTTATTTTCTGAGCTTGTCTTGCTAAAGGGGACACTTTTTTTCAGGACTAAGCGGGACCCAGACTCAGGCAGGCAGCTGCAGTGGTATATGGCAACGGCATGACCATTCTGCCTTCCAACAAACGCCTCCAGGGTGGCAAGATGGATGGTCACCAATGGGATGGGGTCTATTTTAAAAAGCGACAGCTTTTGCCCACTGTAGGAGAGCAGCAAAAGGAAGAGGAACCGCAGGCACCGGGCCGCACAGCGCCTCCCGAGCGCTGGGTGTAGGAGGTCTGAGGGCCAAACTCCTCCGCGGTTCCTGCAGCTCACTTGAGCTCTGGGGAGCCTGGCCCGGCGCTGAAATGGTATCTACTGAGATATGGCGGCGAGGTGGTCCTGGTGCAATCCACAGCTTAGTGCTTGAGTGTAGGGAGGAAACGGGGAAAGGGGTGTGAGGACGCCCAAACTCTCCCCACCCTGACCCCATACTGGAGATTGTGAACCTTCACACTGCAACATCTCCAGCCCTTTAAAGTGCTGTAGGTTTAACCCAGGGGTTGGTGCACGCCCGTAATCCCAGCACCACCTGAGGCAGGAGGATCACTTTGAGTCCCAGACCAGCCTGGGCCATCTAGTGAAAACAACAACAACAACAACAACAAAAATGCCCGTGGTTTTTGTTTTTAATTTTGAGACAGGTTCTCACTTGGTCGCTAAGTCCCCAGGCTGGGCTCGACTTGCAATCCTGCTGCTTCCCAGCATACTGGGATTTAGGCTGTGGGCCCTCACTCCAGCATCCCAATCCCCCAGTCCTCTTCTCTTGGCAAAGGACCACGCAGGCACACACAGGTCCAGAGACTTTATTCAACTAGGGGATTCATGGCCGCTGTGGCCTTGTGGGATCCAGCCTGGTGTCTCTCAGCCAGGTCAGGATACCAGAAGGGGAATCCTGGTAGGAATGCAGGCATGGTGCCAGAGACCTTTCCCGGGCCTGTGGTCGGCTCTTGAGGCGCCACAGTGGGCGTCTGGAAGGACAACTTCTGGGGGGCAAACCCCCACTTGAAGCCAATACCCGAGAGGCAGAAGAACCAGTGCTGGCCATTGACAGTCAGGAGCTGCTGGCCAGGGGAGGGGGCGCTGGAGCTGAACAGTTTCCCAGTCGATCGCCCGAAGCTCGCTTGGCGCCCCCTGCTGGTGGTCCAACGCAGGTACCAGATACAGGCGTGCGCTCTGCCCTCTAAGGCGGTTACGTGCTCGTCCTCATGCAGCAGGAACTCCTGCGCGCGCCCGCCGGGAGCGCCGTAACGTGGGCTCCAGTGCGCGCCGAACCGCAGCTGGATGCTGGGGAGAGGCTGAATCACCGTGGCACCCGGCTGCTCTGGGCCGGTCGTGCCCCTACTCCTCTGAACGCACACTTGGACTAGTCCTCCTCCTACCCTGCCCAGGAGATGGCCCTTGATCCAGGCTGAGATCGGCATTTGATGATGTCACATGTGACTAAGGGGCTCTGGTCACTGAGCTAAAGTCTTGGAGCAGAAGAAAGGTGGCTCTGAAGTCCCCCCAACTATCCCTAACCCTAGATTCTTCCTGTTGGTACATGTTAAGATACATCCTAAGTAGGACCGTGGGGTTAAAAAGCAGGCTGCTAGTTCGATTTGAATTGCACATAAACAATAAATAACTTTGTAGTGTAAATATATCCCACACACTGGATTTTTAAAGTGCGTCTATGTTGCAGATATTGATAGCTTTTGTTTGTTTTGGTATTTCAAGGCAGGGTCTTGCCTTGAATTCACTATGTAGCCAGGCTGGACTAGAACTCCTGGGGATCCTCCTGCCTCAGCCTCGTGAGTGCTCAGATTACAGGTGTGTACCACCATGCCCCGCTAAAAAATACTGAATTTTTTAAAAAATTAAATATATCTCTTGGGAGGCAGAGACAGGAGGATTGCTGAGTTCAAGACTTGCCTGGGCTACATAGTGAGCTCAGAGCCAGCTTGAACTACAAAGCGAGGCCTTGTCTCAAAAAAAAAAAATTAAATATATCTCAAATATTGCACAGGACAGACTATTTCCTGACATTTATTTGAACTAGATGTTTTGTTTTGTACTAAAACTGACAATCCTAACACAAAAGATCTAGGGTGCTTTAGGAGATTGATGGGTTCCCCAGAGGCAGACACTGGTAGGAGTAGGCAACCCTGGGCCTGCTGGAGAGACTGTAGTGCAGAGGATGAGGATGGGGGGAGGGGGGACGACCCCCAAGACAGACAGACTTGTGGATTTTGAAATCAAGTGAGACAAGGAGGTCTTTGCAGCTTGTACTCCTATGAATGATTTCAGTCACTTGCTATCAAAGGACCCTACGACTGCCAGAAACACCCAGAGAAGGGTCTGCAGAGCCTCCTTGATCTTTTTCTGAACCAGAAGTCCCTCTGCAGCAGCCTAACCCTGGACATGCACCACCCTGTCCAAGCCCGGGAACCTGAGACAGAAGACATTGAGGACCTGAGAACAGCATGCCCTCTAGGGACTCCAGCAGGGAAATCAGAAGTCGTGGGCACAAGTGGGGTCTTAGGGGAACCCAGGAACCAGAGCTTACCCTTTGATGAGACCCAAAATCCCCATGAAGACTCGGATGCCCTGGATCTCGCCTTGCTCTTCGCCCTTGATATAAAAGTAGGAGCCAAAGCCGGGGCCTTGTATCTCTGGGGAGAGAGGAGCAGGAAGGTGGGCACAGGGATCCCGCTCAGAACAGCTGCATCAGGGCCTCGTTCGTCATCGGACATTTATGCCTAAGACGGGACCCAGAGGCCGGGGCCTGGGAGATGGGACTCACCCTGGGCGCTGCAGGCAGGACTGAAGAGGAGAGTCAGGGTGAGGAGCAGCTGCATGGCTCGCGGGGGCCACACCAAGTCAGGAGCAAGAGGAGGCTCTGAGGAGGAGACTTCCCATGTGAGGACTCCTGAGACTCCGGAGGTGGAGCACGTGGACATTTGGGAACCTTCCCCTACAGGCCTCCAGGGCTTCGGAACCCTAAACTAAGCCTGGCAGCTTGCCTAATAATCCCAGCCCTCTGGGAGACTGAGGCAGGCGGATCACAGGTTCAAGGCCAGTTTGGGCTACCTGGTGAGACCCTGTCTCAAAACAACAAAACAAACCAAAAGAAAACCAACCAAAAAGAGCCCAGAGCTGGTTTCAAATGTGTGCTTATTGTCCAGAAGGGCCCTGTGCCTGCTGCAGGGCTCCAATGTCACCGGCCTAAAATCCTTCATAAGTTTTGATCAAGGAGCACCCATTGTCCTTTTTTATACTGGATCTCATCCCACAAAGTTTGCAGCCAGTCCTGGAAAAGTTCCGTATTATGAGGACCCCTGCATCCCTGCTCCCAGATCCAGTCTCCGGATGGGTCATCAGATGCCCCTTCCCCTCCCCCTCTCCCCTCCCCTCCTGACACAGTGCTATGATCCCTCCCTCCCTACCTGTGCGGGGCAGTCCAAGCCCCTCAGCCAGACCCTTTATACCTGGGCAATGCTTGGCCACAGCCACCTCCTGTGGGATCTCAGGGCTCCGCCCTTGGCAGGAAATCTTGTAGGGCCCAGGAACTCTATCCAGGGTGTCCTGGACACTCTTTGTGTTCCTGTCCATGGCTCCTGGACAGGTGAGCCCACAGTGCAGGCCACGCTCTGTGAGTCTGGGAAGCCCGTGAGCGCCGCTGAGACACAGGAAGCCCTCGGAGCTGCTCACCTCCGGGATGCAAACCAGCCCAGGCAAAGCAGCCCGGGCCAGTGATTGTTCTGGGCTCCTCAGATGTGCAGGGTACAGGGGAGGGAGCAAGCACACAGGCTCTGCCTGGGTGACCTCTCACAAAAGCCAGTGGCAGGGTAGGTGGCCAGCCTCAGAAATGCTCCCAACAGGTCCCCACCTTCCTCAGGCGACTGGACTTCCCTGCTTAAAGGTCTCTCTCACACACCCTGAAGGGCACCTGCATCAGTGCCCCTGGGTACTGAGCTCCTGACATGACACATAACCTCAGCCCTGAAGGCCACCCATGAGCCTGACACCACCACAGTTCCCATTTTGCAGCCAAAGACCCTGAGACATCAGGAGGCTAAGCACGTTGTCTAAGTTTTCAGGGGGAGCTATACCCCAGGCAAGCTCCCAGCTCAGGGTGTCTAACTCCTCTGCTATTTACAGACCCTTGAGCCACAGGAAGAAGCCATCTGCTCCCCCACCTCAGGTGTCCGCTGGTATCTCAGACAATATCCCTCACCCTTTTCCTCCTGTGGCTCATGTACAGTGCAGCCCTGGACACAGAGTGGTTCAGTGCCTGCCACTGAATCTGCCCTGCGGCCCCACAGAGGGGACAGGCCATCATCTGCTTGTCCCCAGAGTCCCCTGACACCCTGGGAGGGGTTGGGGGGGGCAGGCCCTCTGCCCAAACCAGTGAGCTGTGAAGGGTGTGAGGGAGGAGACGATGGAGTAGAAGGCTGAATTGTGGAGCTGCCAGCCCGCTAAGCCCTCAGCAAACAGCGGCCTCACAGGAAAGGGCATCCAGGTGAGCAGACAAAAGGCCGATAGACCTACTTCTCTTGGAAATAAGTAAAGAAAGCCAATTTTACTTATATAAAATACTAACATGGTTAGGAATGGAGAAATAGGCAGAGCCCCAGGCCCTTACCTGTTGCCCATTAAAAATATGACAGTATCTTCTCCTGGAATAGCCAGGACTTCAAAGCCACTTTTTCTAGAAACCATAATCCCAGAGATTGGAGAGCAGCAACGGGAGAAGAGGGGAAACTCTGGTAAAATAGTCTGTGGTGTTGTGGGTGCGAACCCCTGCCTGGGGTTTGGAACTCTGGGAACAGACTCTGCCCTGATGCCCAGAGACTCCTATGGCAGGAGAGGGAGTGGAGGGCATCTGACAGGCTGCTGCCTGCGCGTTGGAGCCCTTGCTTTTAGTAATAAAGGAAATTAAAGTAAGGCACAACTTTGTAGGACAAAACTTTAATTGCAAACTTCAAGGGAAGATAAGAAAGGGATTCAGTTTAGGAGGAGGCACATTCCAATACAGGGGCTCAGACTGACACACCCAAAAAGGCAGGAGGCCAGTTTTTAAGGATTAGCTGGTGAGCTGGGAGTCTGGTTGGTTGTTATCTCCATTTTGCTGTTACAGTTCTGAAATCTTCATGGTGGGGAGATTGTTTTGTTCCCAAGTGACTGGAAGTTGAAGAGGACGGCCGAAGACTTCTTGCACATATTTGAAAGTCCCTAGAAATCACTCATCCTGGTGTCTTCAATCTTAAAGAAAAGGGCGAAATTATGTAAATTCAGGGTAATCAATGGTATTCGTACCTTTTCAACAGACATTCCAAAAAAATGGTTAGCGAAGCCATATATGAAACTGAGAAAAGATTTGGCCTAAATTTTATAGCAACAGCAGTGCGTGGTGGCTTATGCCTGTAATCCCAACACTCAGGAGGCAGAGGCCAGAGGATTGCTAAATTCAAGGCTGGCCTGGGCTACACAGTGAGCTCAGGGCCAGCCTGAACTACAAAGCAAGAACCTGTCTTCAAAAACAAATTTTTTTATAGCAAAAATGGACACAAAATGAAGGGCAAGGGCCGGAGGGTTAGCTCAGTGGTTCCAGTGCCTGCCTCGCAAGCGCAAGGTCCTGAGTTCGAACCCCGGTGACTGCATACAATGCTGGGCGTGGAGACTCACGCCCACCAGCAATCAATACCACATACCACAGTGCCAGGCGTGGTGGCTCACGCCTGTAATCTCAGCACTCGGGAGGCAGAGGCAAGAGGATTGCTGAGTTCCAGGCTTGCCTGGGCTACATAGTGAGCTCAGGGCCAGCCTGAACTACAAAGCGAGACCCTGTCTCAAAAAAAAAAAAAAAAAAAAGAAGGGCAAACTTTGTTCTGCCCTTTTTTTTTTTTTTAAAGACAGGGTCTCGCTTTGTAGTTCAGGCTGGCTCTGAGCTCACTGTGTAGCCCAGGCTAATCTCAAACTCACAGCAATCTTCCTCCCTTTGCCTCCTGAGTGCTGGGATTATGGGCTTGAGCTACCAGGCCTGGCATTGTGCATGTAGTACTGGGGGTTGAATTTAAAACCTTGCAAGGCAGATGCCAGAACCACTGAGCTAAGTCCCTGGCCCTTATTCTGCTTTTGATGAAGCAACCCAATATCCAATTTCACTGGATTGGATCCAGGCACAGGTCTGGGCATGTGGTAAAGGAATAGGAACTAAATACTAGGGACTGCCCTAGTTTTTAAATTTTCAGACAGTCTTGCTAAGTCACTAAGTTGCCTAGGGATATCTCCAATTTGTGCCCTCGTGCCTCAGCCTCTTGGAGTGCTAAGATTACATGTGTTTATTCCCACACCTGGCTAAAAAACAATTTTTTTGGTTGGTACTGGAAACTGAATAGGTTGAAATGATATAAAATAATAAAGCCAAGAACACATCACTGGAAAATGTAATCTAACTAAGGAGATCCTCATACACACAATAAACATTTCACTCTATTTGACCTCAACTCCTAGCATGTGAGCATACACATATAGCACACACACAGGAACATAAAGAAACAAGGCAACAAGATGCCTCCAAAGACTGCCAACCCTCTCAAAGCAGACCCAAGGGGTAGTGATGGAAAGAAAAGCAAACAACGGATGACTGAGCTGTACAAAATGATTAAAGAGGAAGTGAAGAAACAAAGTGAGTTCAAAGAGGACAATACCCACCAGATAATGCAATAGTCATGTAAACTGACTCGTGCTTATGGGAGAAACAGATCAAAAATTGAAGAGCTGGGCCAGAGATTTAGCTCAGTGGTTCCAGCGCCTGCCTCACAAGCACAAGGTCCTGAGTTCAATCCCGGTAACCACATACAATGCTGGGTGTGGTGACTCACGCCCACCAGCAATCAATACCACATACCACAGTGCCGGGAGTGGTGGCTCACGCCTGTCATCCAGCACTTGGGAGGCAGAGACAGGAAGATTGCTGAGTTCGAGGCTTGCCTGGGCTACATAGTAAGCTCAGGGCCAGCCTGAACTACAAAGTGAGACCCTGTCTAAGAAAGAAAAGAAATATTCCTACCATCTAAACTTAATGACATAGACCTCCTTCAATGAGTGCTTTAAGAACATTTTAAAGGCAGAGACAGGAGGATTGCTGAGTTTGTGGCGGCTTGCCTGGGCACCTTAGTGAGCTCAGGGCCAGCCTGAACTACAAAGCGAGACCCTGTCTCAAAAGCAAAAAAAAAAGAACACTTTAAAAGTTTGTAAAATAGGGCCGGAGATTTAGCTCCGGAGTGGTTCTGGCGCCTGCTTCCCAAGAGCAAGGTCCTGAGTTTGATCCCAGTAACCACATACAATGCTGGGTGTGGTGACTCACGCCCACCAGCAATCAATACCACATACCACAGTGCCGGGCGTGGTGGTTTAGGCCTGTAATCCCAGCACTTGGGAGGCAGAGACAGGAGGATTGCTGAGTCTGAGGCTTGCCTGGGCTCCATAGTGAGCTCAGGGCCAGCCTGAACTACAAAGTGAGACCCTGTCTCAAAAAAAAAAAAGGTTGTAAAATAGGAAAAGAACTTTTGGTGTAAGCAAGATAAATAATAGAAATTGAAATAAAGACTTCTATGCTGTGCTTGGTGGCACACACCTGTGATCCCAGCACTCAGGAGGCTGAGCTGGGAGGACTGCTATGAGTTTTAGGCCAGCCTAGGCTACACAGTGAGTTCAAAGCTACCCTCCTACATAGTAAGACCCTATTTCAAAAAGGAAAAAAAGGTGAGAGAGAGAAATGGAAACTTTTATGAGATGTCATTTTTTTTCAAATACAAAGCCATATGTGTATGTTGCATAAACTATAGAAAAGATGATGACTAATTTTTAAAAGTTCCATTACTCAGAGATACACATTGCTGCACATATCTACCTCTAGTATTGTATTTTATTATACTGTATTTGTGTACTGGGGGTTGAACCCAGGGCCTTTTCACTAAGCTACAGCCCCAGCAACTTTTTTCTTTTCTTTCTTTCTTTTTTTTTTTTAGACAGGCTCTCACTAAATTGTCAAGTTTCCCAGGCTCAGTTTATACTTGAGATCATCCTGCCTCAGCCTCCCAGAGTGCTGGGATCACAGGCATGAATCGCCACACCTGACTCTACTTCCAATATTTTATTGTTTGTTTTTGTTGGAGACAGGGTCTCCCTATGTAGTTCACAATGGCCTTGAAGTGAACTCACTATGTAGCCCAGAGTGCCCTCGGAGTCATGGTGATCCTTCTGCCTCAGCGTTCCGAGTGCTGGGATTCTAGGTGTGTGCCACCATGCCCAGCTTCCAGTACTGTAAAATGTATTTTAGGTATGTATAACTAGGACATCAAGACATTCAAGGCAGTTTCGGAGAGAGTCTCCCTGAGGACAGAAAGAGGAGACCACAAAGAAACTTTGTCCAGGGCAATTTGAAAAATATGAGAAGAGACAAGAAAAGCGGAGCTGGGTGTTTCCAGAGGCCCGTGCATGAAGCCAAGGATTGGGCAGGCAGGGGATGCAGAGTAGCAAGGCTGAGACGACCCTGAGAAGTCTTGTGAGGGAAGGAGAGAAACTCCTGAGTGCTCCTCTGGGAAACTGATTTCTACTAAAGTTTTTGGGTATTTGTTCTGATCTTTTTCAAGGAATTAGGGGATGGGTAGATGGAGGAGCAGCTGGATAAGTGGATGAACATACGGATGATGCACGGGCAAAGAGGAAGGGTGACAGAGTGGAAGGGTGACTGGAACAGCACATTCATCACGTGCCAATTTTGGACCAAATGTGATGCCAGGTGCTTGAACAATTGTTACTCATTTAATCTTCATAAGCATCTCGAGGTGAGAATTCATTTCTAATTTTTACAGATATGGGAGGCAAGGCTGGAAGAGTTGAAGCAACTCATCTGGAGAGTCATGGAACCTATACTCAAATTCCGTGGTCCCTCTGCCTACCTTCCTTGGGGATGACCTTCTCTGAATTTCCCACACCCCCAGGGCCCAACTACTTAAATGCCCACCTGGCATGGGCTTTCTTGCTCTGGAACTCAGGTCCAGGATGGAGCTTGCCTGTCCTTAAGGACTCCTTCCTGATCCTTTCCAAGTCCAGGGACATGACCTTGCCAGCCTGGCCTGCTGCAAAAGGGTGCTTACCCCATGCTTGGCTCTTGTCCCTGTGCCTGCTCCTCATCCTGGCCTGGCATCTCCAGTACGGGGCAACCACATCCTTTGGACAGAATTCAGCCTGCCAGCCTTCCGGAGAATCCAAGATAACCGCTTCCTTCTCCGTGTCCTGGCTCAGCATTGAAGCCACACCTGCATGTCAGCCAGGACTTGTCTCTTCTTGCACAACGCTCAGCCGGCAGCTCCATTTCAGCCTGTCCCCAAAGGAACCTGACACAAGTCCTGGGCCTACAGGAGGTCATGCAAGGCTCATGGCTGTGTGCTGGGCATGGTATCCTTGAGACAGCTCGGTGCTGGCTCTGCCACTGCACCCCACATTATCAGGGACCCATGGGGACAGAGACCAAACTCTTGAGCCCTTAAGCTGTCTCTGTTTAAAATCATGATTTGGGACTAGGGGTTTATCCCAGTAGCTCTATAAAGGTAAAAGATAAATGATGAATGTGCTGGTGTGTAGAGCTGAGCAGAGATCTGACCCATAATCATTTGTTTTGTTTTGTTTTGTTTTGTTTTGTTTTGAGACAGGGTCTCACTTTGTAGTTCAGGCTGGCCCTGAGCTCACTATGGTGCCCAGGCAAGCTTCGAACTCAGCAATCCTCCTGCCTCTGCCTCCTGAGTGCTGGGATTACAGGCGTGAGCCACCACTCCCGGCACTATGGTATGTGGTATTTATGGTTGGTGGGCGTGAGTCACCATGCCCAGCATTGTATGTGGTTACCAGGGATTGAACTCAGGGCCTTGGGCTTGCAAGGCAGGCGCTGGAACCACTGAGCTAAATCTCCGGCCCAGTTTCCATTTTTTTAATGTGTATGCTGCAGGTGAGTATGAAAGTAGGTTCAACAAAGCAATGCTTCCAAAGCACCAGTAGCTCAGGCAGGCAGTGCAGCATGGTAGATAAGGCCTGAGCTCTGAACTACACAGGTCTGGATGCGAACATTGTCTCTTCCGTTTGTGAGCTGAAAAACTGGGCAAGTCATTTAATCACTCTGAGCTTTAGTTTCTTCATTTGTAAAATGAAAATCCTAGGGGGCTGGAGGGTTAGCTCAGTGGTTCCGGTGCCTGCCTTGCAAGCGCAAAGACCTGAGTTCAATCCCCGGTAACCACATATAATGCTGGGTGTGGTGGCTCACGCCTGTAATCCCAGCACTCGGGAGGCAGAGACAGGAGGATTGCTGAGTTCGCAG
>PVIC010028990.1:0-22825 GCA_004025085.1 Thryonomys swinderianus
CTATGTAGCCCAGGCAAGCCGCCGCGAACTCAGCAATCCTCCTGTCTCTGCCTCCCGAGTGCTGGGATTGCAGGCGTGAGCCACCACGTCTGGCATTGTGGTATGTGGTGTTGATTGTTGGTGGGCATGTCTCCATGCCCAGCATTCTATGTGGTTACCGGGGATCGAACTCAGGACCTTGCACTTGCGAGGCAGGTGCCGGAACCACTGAGCCAACCCTCCAGCCCTTTACTTAAAATCTTAAGTTATCTTAGCTCTTGAGGATAAACTTATGACACATCTTCAATAGTTTTGTCATCCAGTCCTTTCAGCATTAAGAACTGCAAGTTTGTGGGCCGGAGGGTTAACTCAGTGGTTCTGGCGCCTGCCTCGCAAGTGCAAGGTCCTGAGTTCGATCCCTGGTAACCACATACAATGCTGGGCGTGGAGACGCGTCCACCAACAACACCACATACCACAGTGCCGGGCGTGGAGGCTCACGCCTGTAATCCCAGCACTCAGGAGGCAGAGGCAGGAGGATTGCTGAGTTCCAGGCTTGCCTGGGCACCATAGTGAGCTCAGGGCCAGCCTGAACTACAAAGCGAGACCCTGTCTCAAAAAAAAAAAAAAAAAAAAAAAAAAAGAACTGCAAGTTTGTGAAAAACCGTTGCGCTAAAGAGAACTTGAGAAACATCTATTTCAGTGATGTTATTTTACTCTTAACTAAAATCCACAGTTCTGCCCCAGCTAGATGAAGCACTCAGTGAGCAAGGACACTCAGGACAACCTGCCATTGGACCAGGTTTGCCTTTTCACGTGATCTTTAGAAATGAGCCTTGTTCTCTGGACATTTGCCTGTCTGTCCTTGTCCTGGCTTTGCACGACGTCTCCAGCTTGTGCTGGAAAATACAGCTCAGCTTCTGAGGTCTCAGTTACCTTTGCCGGGAACTGTTTTTTAAAACCTAAGCACTATCCTGCTTTTCCTTCCCACATCGAGTCCACCTCTCTCTGCACTGCATCACCTTATGTTTGACTCCCTGACTAGTCCAGGTCCAGGGCGTGTACCGTGGCTCGAGACAAAAGCTGGGAGGAAGATAGTCATTAACAACAAGCTGAAGTCAAAGAGCCGCACTCACTAAACCTCGAGAGAGTTTGTTTCTGTTTCTGTTCCTACTAAAAAGCAGCGCAGTTCATTTTTAATGAAGAGAGGGTGGGAGGCCTCGGCATCCGCACACACTTCCCGCGGAGCTGTCTTCCCGGCATGGTTACTGCAGCCTGAGCTAACATTTCTCTGGGATTTCATTTCCGTGGAAGTACTTGAATCGGGTGCACTGTATACATGGAAGTTACTTTAGATCCTGAAAGTACGCTCTTTTCCCTTTGAATTATAAAAGACAGCCCAAGTCTTTCATTTAGCTTCTGGAAACAGTACCCAAAAGCAAACAAAATGCATCTTTATTCTCGCTCACACAGTATTCTGTCCTGAGCAGGTCAAGGTCTCGGATCCTCTTTTTATCTTCCAGTTTGTTCCTCTTTTCCTCCACCGAGGGATCACAGATGTTT
The DNA here is from genome assembly GCA_004025085.1 of Thryonomys swinderianus. NCBI lineage: Eukaryota > Metazoa > Chordata > Mammalia > Rodentia > Thryonomyidae > Thryonomys > Thryonomys swinderianus. The sequence goes on from PVIC010028990.1 coordinate 1,543, forward strand.
TCCTGAGCTCCTCCTTCCCTAGGGTGCTGGTGTACTTACATTTTGGGAGCACTTTGCTATGTCCAATCTCCCCATTTATGCCTTGTGTTTTCCATCTTTTGCACAAAACCACTTCCACGACTGAAGTGTCTAAGCACTTGTCTTACATTTCTCCTAAAGCAGTGTGACACTAAAAATCAATTTGTTTGCTTATATGCAGAGAAAAGGATCTATGTTTATTAGTATATATCATCCATTTTTTGAAGAGTCCCTTTTTCTGTCTTAATGTTTGGATTTATACACATTTCATTTAAAACATATTTCAGATAGGTTATTTCTTGAAATAAATATAAATATTTCTCCAAAGCCATCTAAACAGCCATTATGCTCACTTTAGCATTTCACTGGTTTTGTTCTCGAGGATAGTAGCATTTTTATGCACTTTATGAGAAACGGTTCCTCTTTTGTCTGTTTAGAAGGAAACATGCTTACTGAATTACCAATATTTAAGAACTTGAAAAGTGCCAGCATACCTACTCCCACAGCTATCTATCCATGTATCATTGAGTATTTTAGGAAAAGTAAACCATAATTAATACAAGTCATTGGTTCTCTTTTACTAACAAAGCCTGAGAAAATCATTAAGACAGTCTGCTTTCATGCCTTTTTTGAAGAAAACCCTAAGAATTTTGGTTATAATTCACTTCATAAAGATAGAAAACGTACCAAGATGAACACAATATACATTTGGATGTTTCCTTTGAATACTTGAAAATTGCCATTATTCTAAAGATTGTGTGGTTTTAATTTTCCAAGTGCAGTTGTAAATACATCTTTCCCTTTTACAATTTTGTTTGATTTTACTGAATCTGATGGAAGTATAACAGAACACTATATATACTCTTTTCTTTCAATGTTACTATTTTATTAAAAAAGAAAGTACCTTTTAAAAAACTTACTGTTACAGGGTTTGGAAAAGTAATAATTTTATGTCACAGAACAGCCATCAAAATGAAATTAACAAGAGGAAGTCGTGTATCGAGTCAGACTCTTTCAAATAAATGAGATTGCTTTGTGGGTATTCAACAGAGATACAACTACCACATGTAAAAATAATGTGTTTTGTCTCTATTCACACGTAAATTGCACTTTGGATAAATTAATTCAAAGTACTAAAATATTTTATTTCAACTGAGAGATGAACCAATTATTTCATACATGCATCAATTATTAAATTTTACTGTGTAAATATTTTTGACCTTTTAAATTGCTTGTTGGTATGAGAATAAAGCTTAATTGCTAGAATAACAAGTAAAACATAGCATTGTAAATTACATAATTGATGTTTTGAAGTGAAAGATTTGAATTTTAAAACATGTGACATCTTCACAAATTGGCCTTCAAATCTTATACTGTTTGTTAGTTTCTAACTGTCCATGGGGATGCTGAGTAGAGAGACTGTTCGCTAAACTATTAGCGGAGAAGGAGTACACGCTGCAGATACTCACTAGAGAATGTTTGAAGGGAAATGGCTTGACATTCTTGACCTGAAGACGTCAAGTCGTTCTCTTTCAGAGAGCTGGGATTACAGGTGCACACCACACACCTGGCTAATAGTTACTTATCAGATATTAGCAGTGGACCATTGTCTATGTTTTTACACGCACATACACGTTTATCCTCATGCCCACGTCAAATTTATATTATTATGATTGCTATTTATGGCTGAGGATTCAGAGAACAAGCATCTCTGATGTTTCCCAGAATCACGTACTGATAAGGAGAAAAATGTTCAGTCAGATGAAGGTAATGTTTAAATTGTACAAAATGTGACCACATTAACAAGTGGATTTAAATTGACTGTGAGACTATTTGGGAAAAAAATCCTCAAATATGTGAATGGAGATGGATATATACTTAAGACTGAAATACAGACAAAATAAAGTTTCTAGGAGATACATGTCATATCAAAATGACACATAATTCCTTTATATGATAATAAATATTTCATACTTAGAAATAAGGAACTAATGATTTCTTAGTGGAATATTGGATGAAATTAGGATTGTAATTCATGGTGAGATTAAATAACAAAATTTGAATTAATCACTTAATGATGATACATTTTTAACTATTAATAAGTACATCAGGCTGTTTGCTCACAGGTATCCTGTTCTCTAATACTGACATTTGTGGGTTATATCACATGTCCTGGGCACCTAATTGGTCATTTTTATTTATAATATTTTTAACAATGCATGCCCTCTTCCTATAAGCTTTGCCTCTTAAGAAGTATTACAAATGCATATTAAATAGCCCAGTGACCAACAGTGGAGACATGACCCAGTAAGCTCCTGAATGTGACATATCACATCAAAACCTACTTTAGGCACTGAGAATTTGTATAACAAGTATTCACCTATACCATTCTTGCATAATGTTGCCCATTTGAGGTTTTGAAGTTTTAATGTAGGTTTTAGTTATGCTTTTCAGGGTGTAGGGTTAAAAATAGCTTTACAATCACGCCTGTAATCCCAGCACTTGGGAGACAGACAGGAGGATTGCTGAGTTCACGGTGGCTTGTCTGGGCTACATAGTGAGCTCAGGGCCAGCCTGAACTACAGAGCAAGACCCTGTCTCAAAAAAAAAAAAATAGCTTTACAAGATAGAGACTTTAGAATTTCTTCCTGTCTTTAATGATACAGCATAAAATGTGCAGTTAATAGGTTAATTTAAAGTTTATAATTTATAATCTATAAGTGCCATTATCAATATAATTTCTGTGTGCAACAGCATTGAACAATTTGTCCTCCTTAAAATATTAACCTACATCCACAGCCTTAGAGAAGGGAATTAGAAAAGTTGAAATGACTGAAATCTCAAGAGCTAGTCTTCATGGAGGACAAGTGCAGGTGACCACCTCATGTCATCACTTGTGTTTAAATATCAAATCAACATCGTTACCTGCCATATATAAAATACACACAGTATGTTATCTGTTATCTTTATATGTAGCATGCACATGTATATGTCTTACTCATTTCCTTCTTGTTGCTGAAACAATATACCCACACTCAAAGTTGAAGGGGAAAGGTTTATTTAGCCCCCAGTTTATAGAAGTTTCAGTCCACAGGTGGCTGGGTCCAAGCAGAGTGGCTCATAGCAGAGATGCATCACAGGGTGGAACAGTTCATTGCACACCAAAGGCAGCAAAAGCAACAAGGGGCCTCAACAGCCTCTTTCTGCCCATTTCATCATTGTGCAGATCACTTAGGGCGGCAGCACTCACACTCTCAATCTTAGCACCCTTGCGCCTGGCACTGCACCATGAATCCATCCCAGCGTCATGCACTTTAGATCCAGATGTCTCTGTAGAAGCTCCTCTTATGACCACATGAAGCTTTGAGGTGACATCTAAACATAAGCCATGACAATATATGTGTGTATATCATTACATATACATATATTTACAGAAAGAGTGAGAGGAGAGAGAGAGATCAATTTATTATAACCATTTGCCTCAGGTGATTATGGAATCAGAAATTCTAAGAGCTGTGAGTCACCAAGCTGCCGACCCAGAGCCCTAGCAGTGCAGCTCCCGTCCGCATCTGAAGGCCTGAGAGCCAGGCCAGGTGCAGGGTGAGTCAGAAAGCTGACCACTCTGACCGAGGAAGAGCTGATGTTTTAATTGGAAAAAAATGCAAGAGGAAGCCTGTGTTACTTCAGAGAGACTCGGGCTTTTCCTTACACTCAGGCCTTCAGCTGGTCGGATGAGATCCACACAGACTAAGAATGTTGAAGTACTTGCTTGGTCTAGTGACTATGTGTGAGCCCTTTCAGAGAACCCTTGGTGAGAGTCAACCATCACACAGCAGAATGCGCATGGATTTGTTAATGACTACGTATATCTATGGATGACTTTGCTTTTTCCATTTGAACAATCAAATTTAGATATGTCTGTTGATACACTTTAGTCAGTGTGAGCAATCTGCTATTTAATAGTTTCTGCATCTGAATGTCAAGGATGGAAGATAAAGATGTCGTGATAGAGAAAGTTCTATGTATTATCTGCTCTTGCTAGCCTGCAGAGAGAAATAGCAGTGTAAGTAGTTTTTCACTTCCTATTCCCTTCAATGAGGTTCCTAAAAATTGATCCCAGTCTGATTTAAAAAGTAAATAATTTTATTTTTCACAATATCCATAATTCCCAATATTGAGTATGATCATGATGTGTGTATTCAATGTACCAATGAAGATAAAAATAGACTTAAATAATCCAAAGTAGATAAGACCATTTAAGTCAGTTCATTTTGAAATATTCTGATATTTCACACTCAAAATACCCTGACAGATATAACACTAGTCATATCAACAGTGAGTACAGAAAATAACTACTTTCATTATAAATGTATTGCAAATGTCTAGAAATATATATGCTAAAATGAATAAATATAAAATGAAAGGATCTATTCTAATCATAGTTTTGAAAGAGTGGGTTTTCTAAATCAAAAGATTAATTTTACTGGGATGTGGCATAAAAATAGTTCCTCTTCAACTGAAGTTGTAAAAAATGTCCTTCAAGCGAACTTTAGACAGGATGATATAAGTTGAGGAAAGTAGTGGGTGCTAGCAGACATCAAACAGAAAATTTACTTTCCACAGCCTCCTTCAGACTAAGTTTCTTCTGTTTTACTAGATATTGGTTTAAAACATTTTCTAAAATTTATTCTGCATGTTAAGTTATTTATGGAAGGCTTTCAAATTCAGAAGATATTTGAAATTCCCTATTTCTGAAGGGTACCATAATTGTATTTTGATTTTATGAATAGTGACATTTGACAAATAATGGTTATTTATAGAATTTTTTTTACAAGATATAATGTCTTTTTTCAAAAGACCTTTAAAACTGGTGATTTAATGAACCAACTTTGTATAAATAATATAATACAGCCTACTGGCAAGTAGCATGCAACCTTTGAATGGCAGAACTATTCGATTAGAATTTCCCAGCCCCATGACAGGACAGACCAAATATAAAAACAGCTAAAGATGAGTCCAACACAGATTCTATAAACTATTTCTACCACGAGGGGCTGCTTTCCAAAGCTGTTATTATTTAGAAAATATGGCAAACATCATTTCCAAAAATATTTTCAGTATTTATTTGGTATTAACAATGCACAACAGGAACTTTTTGATGAATGTATTGTAAAAATCAAATAGTTATTCGATACCGAATTCTAATAAATACTACAGTAAACAGAATGAGAATCATACACAGTTACCTTTTAATTCACTTTCAGAATTGACTTTCTGTTTTACCTAATGAATGTGGAAGCATATGAGGAAGATTTAACGTAAATGTAAGATCAGATGTTTACAAAAGAACAACTTTTTGATTAGGTACGTGAAGCAGTTATTGCTGAAAAAAATAGTGAATAATTCAAGTTAAGATAATCCTGTATTAGAATTGCTGACTGAAATTTATATTATTCAGAGTAAATAGCATAAAATTAAGAAAACACCTTCTCTGAACACCAATGCTTACTTTCTAAGTATGTACAACTGCACTCTAATGCAGCCATTCTGCATGCAAGTAAAAGGCTTTTTTTTTTCTATAAGAAGCTGGAAACAAGTCATTCTATAAGAACATGTTCCTATTTTCCCCAAAGCAAATTGTCTATAATTCTAATTGAAAAATCATGATTTTCTTAAATTTGATGTAAGTCTTCCAGAAAGAAGTGCTATTCCATGACATTTATTCCTTGATCAGTCAAGGTCTAGTGGCATAATGTCATTTTTTTATATTTAAACATTTATGGACTAAGGACCTTGCTCAAGTCATAGGGCTAGCGGATGTCCACATCAGTTTGGAATATAAGTGGACCAGGTTCCATTTTAAGGTTTTACAGGAATATCACATTCTGGGTTAGTGTTCTCATCGCTGGGGCAAAATAGCCCACACCTGCGAGTTAAGGGAGAAGTTTATTTTGGCTTGTGCAGTTTGCAGAGGTCTCGGACCACCGTTGGCTGGCACCGACCCAAGGCAGCATGGCAGCAGAAAAGTGCTCATGGAATGGCTCAGAGTAGTGACACCTGAGGGAGTAGGGAGGAGACAGACCTGCCGGCCCTGTTCCCAAAGGCCCACTTCAAGCTTATCTCACCTGCAGATGGCCGCTGGGTTTGTAAGTCCCACTTATGAGCCTTTGAAGCTTTGCGGGGACCTCCAGTCATAAACATAACAAACATGCTCTAGTGAAGGACAAAACTAATGGGACACTTGGAGTAGTATTGCCAGGAGCTGCAGGAGAGGAGAAATGGCAAGGTGATGGTCAGACAGGCAGGATACATGTGTTCTGAAGACTTGGTAAACAGCATAGAGCCTGTAACTACTGATACTCTAATGTATAAATTTGATGAAAGACATCTCTAATGTGACATGTTACTATAAAATGGCAAGAAAATAAAAGAGCTGCAATAATTTTTAAAGATGACCATGTCTGTGGGTGTAAATGGGGGGGGGGTCGAATGTATACACATCTGTAAATTAAATTGTATACAACAGTATTTAGTGTTGTAGTTCACTGTGAGACCATGTTCTTACCATGTGGAAAGTCCTGGGTTCAGTCCCTTGTACCAAAGGAAAACAAAACTGTGTACATTAAAAGCGTACAGCTCTAAATGCCAGTCATACCTCACTGCCTGCTTTTATAAAGAAAGTATTCTCTAAATTTTCCTACAAGTGTTGATGAGGAACTGGTTTCCATTTCTTCTTATATTAGTTTTATTGCTTTTTTTCTAGAAATGATTTTAAAGTTATTTAATGTGCTTCGATATAACTGCTTATGGTATTCTTTTGAATTCATTTTATTCCAGATAGAAAAATCAATATAATGACATTAAAATATATGACCATGTTGCTTGCTGTTTATGTAATACTAATGGGACTGTGTAAATGGGTTGCATGAGTTGTGCATTCTTTAATCATAAATGTTGTTAAAATACATAAGACATGTCTGAACCCCATCAATATTTCAGGAGATACTAGGTTTTTGTGACAGTTCAGTTACTCTGTTTTGATCAAATTATGACATTTATATGTGATGGTTATAGGTTAATTATAGTAATTTTACAGAGTTAAATAAGTAAAGGAGTATAAAGGTATCTCTTTCTGAATAAGTGTATTGCTTTGATATGTATAATAGTTCATATTTTCTGATTTAAAACTTTTTTGTTGATATAGTTTCTAGGAAAAGATTAATGATCAAGCTATGGAATCAGTGTATTCCTGACATTATTCTTTTCCTTGTATACCTTAAGTAGAAAGAGCACCACGAGATTTACAAAAATAACATGAGTATACTAAGAATTAAACATGTCAGAAAAAGTAGAAATTATTGTCTTGTATAAGACAATTTAAGAACACACAACTTTATTAAAAGCCACTGGAGGGAAAAAGATGTTTTGTAAAACCTTGAGATATTTAAAAAATATTACTATAGGAAGCTTTTGTCTTTATACCTCCTGGAAGGAAGCTTAACATTAAGTATTCATTATTCAAAAAAAGATGATTTTACAAGCAATTTCCCTAAGTGATTTTACCTCTGAATTAAATATCAAATATAAGTTGCTTCTAAGGAATATGGACTGTACTAACAGTACCTTAAAATTCTGTACCGAAAGCACACAGACTGCATTCCCATAAGAGCTGGCAAAACTCTATGGATTTTTTGAAACATTTCTAGTGATGAAAAGAATAACATGAATATGACCAGACTGAGTTGCTATGACAACCACGACTTCTCTATTTCTAAGCATTCTTGCATTTAAAGCTTTAGCCTTCAGGTTGTACCGCTGCTCCTCCCCCCAATCTATCTGATACATGTGTGAAAATGCTGACAGAAGTGAAAGAGGGAGAAAGATACTTAGAGATGTTTGAAATAATGTCCTTCAATGAAAAGAAACTTTAAAGTTAAAAAAATGCTGACTACAATATATACTTTATTTCTAGTAACATAAAAAGTATGCATTTGTGCATGTAAGGGATGTTGTTAACACTAAAATATTTTTGTTAGAAAGTTGAAGCTCAGAGGAGTAAAAGCAACTTTAAAATTAGCAACAATCATCTTTCCTTGAAATACACTTTTGAAGATATTCCTGGAGATATTTTGGTGGCATTACCTCACCTTTTTAAAAAGAATGTTCATTCAAAGTCAACATTTTATAATTATTTTAAAATATATTATATGAAAATCTATGTATAACAGTCAATTTTAAAATACAAATTATTTAAAATTCAAAAATTTATTGGGATTAGGATGGGGAATATCACAAAATGTTGTTATTCCTTTAAAGTATTATATTTAATCTGTAGAGGTATGCCTTCAATTAAAACTATATATTTTTATTCTTCAGAAAGAGTTCCCAGCTGAGAAAATTTAATTAACTTAGTTGTTTAAACAATTGTTGGATAGAATAGTAGAAAATCAGACTATAAGTTGATATATACTGTTTTATAATTATTCCAAAATAATAGGAAGTTAGTTTCATGTCCCTGTATTGTGCTTCTATTAATTTTTTGAGATTACTTGAGAGCTCTTTCTATAAACATTATTTTCCACTATTTACAATAATAACCACAAGAAAATTTTAAATACTCTAATGTCTATGAACATAGGTGGGCAGCATTTTTGAAGAAAATGAATATTTTCAGTATCTGATGCTTCACATCCATTGATATTTCTGCACTGATTTCATTTTAATTGTGAGGATCCATTAATACTCATTTCTACAGAGGTTTAAAAAAAACTTAGTTCTCTGTTGTGATATCTATACAGAAACTATTATAAATTGTGTGTAAATATGTACATCCATTCACATGTACTTCTATTTATGCATCTCTGTAGAGTACTCTAAAATATAGAGTATATTTTTGGAAATATAAAACTACAATTTCCATATAAAGCTTCCATTCAGTTATGCTGTAATGTTCTTTACTTAATTTGTAGCACTTGTAAATAGGTTTTTTTTCTCACAGATCAAGCCCCATCCATGTGTCTTTTTCTATCTCAGAATCTCATGTCTGTCTCTCTAGTCTGACAAATACTTCATAAACTTTTAACCAAGAGACTATTAAGGGTACAAACCCATCATTAAATGGCTAGTCTCTCAGAAAATTTCAGACATACTCTGCATTTTGGGAAGGAAGAATTGCATTTGGAAAGAAGTGCATAATTAGAATTAAACATTTATTTCATGATTACTGTTTAAAACAGTATTGTATTTAGTTGTAGTTTTCTAATATCTTTTTCAGCAGGTGAAATTAATATAATTCCAAACAGTTTAATAATTCCTTCTAGGCCACATTAATTGTAAATTTCAGATTCAGCTTTTTTTTTTTTTTTTTTTGAGACAGGGTTTGACTTTGTAGTTCAGGCTGGCTCTGAGCTCACTATGTAGCCCACGCAAGCCTCAAACTCAGAGCAATCCTCTTGCTTCTGCCTCCTGAGTGCTGGGATTACAGACATGAGTCACCATGCCCTGCATTATGGTATGTACTTACCAGGAATAAAACTCAGGACCTTGTGCTTGCCAGGCAGACACTGGAACCATTGAGCTAAATCCCCGACCCAGATTCAGCAATTTTCAAACTGATGTAAGTAATTCAAAATCTATTTTCCCTCTTTAATGAAATCCTGAATGGGTAGGGATTTAACTCAATGGTTCTGGCAGCTGCCTCACATGCACAAAGTCCCAAGTTCGGTCCTTTGGCACACACACACACAAAAATATCCTTAAGAATTGTCAGCAAATAATCACCTTTCATGGCTAAGAAATGATTAACTCATGGAAATAATAGTTAGGCCTCATTTTCATAAAATCATATGAATTATGGATTGAAAAATTTGCATAGTTTTCTCATTGAGAATACCCCAAAATGCTATGGTATAACACTCTTTCCTGTCTTTCTTCTATCATGTAGAAAACTGATTTATAGTGGAAAGCATATGTTGGCAAGACCACACACATGATAAACCATGATACAGGAGTATGAATTTGGATAATTAGCCTCCAGAATATGTTCTCTTCATGACAGCTAATGTTGTAGATACAGCATGGGTTTTGAACTAGAGTTCCTGAATCATCTTGTAAGTTCTGCTTCTTAATTTGTATCTAATTTGGAGCAGGTTAATGTTTTGTCAAGGCCCACCAGAAGAACAGAGCAAGTGCAGTCTGCCCATATGTACAGAGATGAATTTGAAGGAGTTAACTTACATGTTTATTGAACCATGGTTGAACTGATATCTGATGGAGAACCTAGCAGTCTACATATTGTCCTGGATCATCAAGATGGTACCAGTGTTTTCACAAGTATCATTGAAGAGGCAAATACGGAAATAAGAGGACAGAGCTAGAATTTCTTAGCAGAGATGAAGATAGTATCAAAGGTGCTATGTTGCGCGCTTTGAAAATGAGAGACAAAACTCTAAACCAGAAATTGCAGGTTTCCTCCTGAATTCCAAAGAAAACCAAATATATTTTCCTCTAAAGCCTCCAGAAGAACACAGCCCTTCAGTGTTTTGGATTGAGCTCTTTAAGGTGTGTTTCAGACCTCTCACTCTGAGAAACATCATTTGAATCTGTTGTTTAAAGCCACTAATTTTTGCAGTTCTAGATAATGATGCATATCACATATCAAATGCAAATTGCAAAAAACCAAAAGCAAGAAAATTATGAATGGGGTTAGAGGGGGAAGTATTATGTTATCTTCAGAGGAAAGGTGTATTACACTTCTAACCAAGAATCTCTTGTGAGCAAGAGACTAAGGTAGAATCTTTAAAGTGGTGAAATAAAACCAAAATCAACACCATTAATTTACATTTCTATGAACAAAATAAGGTAATTCAATGTCAACAAAACTTCCCTGTAATAAATATAAGAGGCTTTCCAAGGAGGAAGATAAACTATATCTGAAACATTTATCTAATAAAGAGGGGAAAATGGCAGTGAGAAATACACTATGATAAACATTTAATTCATTTACTCTTAATTACTGTAAAACATAACTGTGTTTGAAGTAACATTATTCATGTTTATATGGTGACTATAATGTGGGCATATCAAATGAATTATAGCAGTATTATAAACAGGAATTGAGAATGCTACATTATTAAATATATACTCTAACATGAGAAATGCATTTATTTTCTAAAAACAATTAGGATAAAGTATATGTCTTAGTTATTTGCTCATTGCTAAGGCAAAATGGTAAAACTCACAGCTTAAAAGAGAGAAGGTTGCCTTTACCTGACAGTGCATAGAGAATTCAGCACACACTCAGCTGGATTCAAGGGTGGGAAGCCTGACAGAGGGCCTCAGAGAAGCGAAACAGTTCATGGCAGGGTTGGCAGCAGGCAGAAAGCAGTGAGTCTTCCTTCTCTCTGTTTTCATCCCATCCGGGATAAATGCCTTGGAATTGGTTCCAGCCGGACTCAAGAGTGGGTTTTTTTTTTTTTTAATCCCCCACATCTGGAACTATGCTGATTCAATCAGTGGACTAATCCAGTTATCACACTTACGATCTAGTCACTTCCAGTTTCAGTGTATGTGCTCTCGAAGCGAGCACGATCCAGTCAGTTCCAGATCCCACCTGGGAGCACATGAGGCTTTGGGGGACAGTTTAGATACTTTAACAATTTCTATGATAGAATTTTGGTAATTGCTAACATTTTAAAAAGTATAAAAAGCATACAGGTAAAAATAGCATGACATATATCCAGCACAACTTACTTTGGCAGGAAGTGATGAATGGAGCAAGAGCATATGCAGAGAGTGAGTATGAAACTGAAACACATTGGATATTAATATTTCTACATAAGTGTAATTATATATAGCTTCAATGAAGCAAGTAAAATACAAAAATACTCATAGTGGATCAAAAGAACACACCCACCACAAAAATATTCTTTAAGTATAAAAGTAGATTGTTGAAGAAAATATGCTGTACTAATAATAGCCAAGTGGCAGCCAGAGAACTAAAATTAATAACAAAACAGATTTCTTTGAAGGATATTTATGAAAACCAAAGATGAAATAGTCAATTATCTAAGACAGAATAACAACCCCATATGTATTTCAAAAGTAAATGTCGAAGTACACGAGATAACACTGAAAGGAAAAATAAATATACTTTCATCATTGGGGTATTCATTAACACTTTGCTAGAAGTTTAAAATTCTAGCAGATGGAAGTGCTGGGCGTGGTGGCTCAGGCCTGTAATACCAGCACTCAGGAGGCAGAGGCAGGAGGATTGCTGAGTTTGTGGCTTGCCTGGGCTACATAGTGAGCTCAGGGCCAGCCTGAACTACAAATCGAGACCTGTCTCAAAAAAAAAAAAAAATTCTAGCGGATGGAAAACAGAAATATAAAACACTAAATTAGAACTCTAGTAATATCGTCTAATTCAAATTTGTGAACAACCTATCCGATATCAGTAGAAATCTCATTTATTTTTCAAGCTTCAATTATATTCTAGAACAGTGATGGTGAACTTTCTAGAATTTTCAGTGATATGCTCAGCCCACTGTAGCACACATGCCATAGTTTTGCCACCTGTCTTCTAAACCATAGCACCTTTAACCAGTTTAAAACAACAGAAATAACTGTCTTCCCCCAAATACACAAGAATTGAACAAAAATTTAAAAACAAAGATAATTTAAAACCCTCAATTATATGAAAGTAAATATATTTCTAAATAATCCATGTATCAGAGATCTCACTAGAGAAATCTAAGGAAGTAGAGAAACAAAATATAACTTGCAGAGCTTATAAGAACTGACATGAAATATGATTCAGAAAGAAAATAAAAGAGTATGTGTAAAGGGGGTGGGGAAGTGTGGGTGGGGATATGGGTAAAAATGAGAATTGTGTCATATACTGGTACAAATTCCCCAATGTTATATATGATTGTGAGATGTATATAAATTGTACCAATAAAGAATTCAATTAAAAAAACTGACATGAAGTGCTCACATGGAGAAGAATGAAAGACATATCACATCAGGAAACTAAAGAAGGAAATTAAATTATAAGGCTAATATCAAAATTGATATTAAAATTAGAGTAGAATCAAATGCAACTGTGAACAGGAAAATAATAAAGAGATTTGATAAATTCATTACAGTATAATCCCATTGATTGACATCACCCGGTCCAGGAGAACAGAGTGGATGGAAAGAGATGAAAGAAGGGGAGACAGGCAGACATGGAAGGCTTTTGTAGATATGCAGTTACAGAGTGAAATTAAACATTAAGAAGATATATATATCCCACTTTAAGGAAATAAGATCTAAAAACTGAAAATTGCTAATTTTTATCAGTAAATTTTTTCAGACATAAGTTTATGATTAAGAGAATTGTATTAAACTTTGAGTATAAATATAACACCTAACACTACATACATATGATTTCTAACATCAGTAATAAAAGACCACTAATATTATCCCATGAACATTCAAATATTAAAGACTACAATGCATATCTGTGATAAAAAATTTGATAATGTCAATAGAATTACCCAATTCCATCATAGATACAATTTACCCAAGGAAAGCTGCTTAACGTGAATAGCCTTACATCTGTCAAATAAATTGTATGTAAATTTAAGACAAAGTAATAAATACTGTGTTTCAATGAATTCTACAGATATTGAAGCAATAAGTAGTACTGATCTTCATGTTTTTTTTTCCCAGAAAATACAAGTAGTAGGAATCTTTCTGATCTCCTTTTATAGGATAGCATCAGTCCAATAAACAAGAGCAAGAATATTTTTTGTGTTATTGAACAGCAAGATAACTATTGATAATAGTATGTACATTTTTAAAAAGCCAAAAAAAGATTGTTTTCTTCCTAAAGATACAATAAAGCTTACAAAGACAGATGTTTAACTTGATTTAACTGCTACAAAATGAGCCTCTCAAAAATGAAAATATCTTATATCTTAGTATTTATATTTTATCTGTACTCTTGCCCATTCTATACCATATGTTGTTCAAGTTTGAGTTTGAGCTCAGAAGAGAATTAAATGCAGAAATAAAGTGTAACTCATAAATTTAAAGTTGTATGTTGGCAAAAATATATATGACATCATGAATATACATATAAATGAACCTCCAGTATTCATAGAAGATAAAAGAGGAAACATTGGTGGGAGAGATGAATCATAAAATGATACAAAGTCAAATGAGTATACTGAACTAAAAAAATATTCACAAAGAAAATAGCAGTAGAATTTCAATAAAATATCACACTATATAAATATAGTATTTAATTATACTGTTTTAACATATTTCTTTGAAAATATCCTTGGGACTGTAATGTGTAAGAAACCATTAAGAAAACCATGCCATAGTCAATTTTGAAAACCTTTTTGACAATTATGGTAAAACTAATTATATAAATCTTGAAGACAGTTTTTTAAATCATTCAGTGAGCTCTGTAACTCATATATTAATACTAATAAAAACCTTTAACCTGAATGTGAAAGTGCATTTAAGGTCAAGTAATATTTAAGTTTGTATTAGGTTATGTAATTTTTTTTAAAGGATAAACACTTATATCTCAGTGAATCTCATCGGGCCATCCTTCCCTGAGTGCTGCAAAATATTTTCAATAATTTCTTCTTTGTTCACCATATTTTTAAGCATACTTTTTATTATAGATATAATGTAATTCTTGTGTGATATTATCAGCATTGAAAAACGATTTCAAAAGGGCTTGTGTTAATTTTCTAGATCTGTTTTTCTTGAAACACTTGTATAGCATAAATCAATATAAATTGAATGTATCCCAGGTGCACAAAGAGGTTTTGCGATCATGAATCCAGAAGATGCCAACTTGTGAGGATTTTTATGACTGGATATTTTTTTTCTTTCTGCTCATGTCTTAACTTACAGAAGATATAGCACCTTAATCCTTGGACTTGAGAATTCTCTGCATCTCCAATAAAGGTTTTTATGTCACAGCTTGTGTAGGACTTGAATGCAGGGATTAAGTTTAAAAGAACTCTGTAATTAAAGTGTGTCCTGACCTGGTGTAATGGGTTCCAAGCTGCATATTTCATTTACCATTGGAAATGAAGAGTTGATAAACAGTTGATATCCATGTTTACAAAAATACTGAATTTTCATAGCAATATTGTACTTACCCATAGCATTTGTAGTTTTTGCCTATTCTAAATAACTTGTACTTTCAAAGCATGTACTTATACTTAACAATATATTGGTTCTTGAGCAGAACTGTACATGAAGATTGACTGGAGAGTTTAAGAATATATTGCTGCCAGGCATGGTGGCTCAAGCCTGTAATCCCACCACTCAGGAGGCAGAGGCAGAAGGATTGCTAAGTTCAAGGCTTGCCTGGGCTGGGCTACAGAGTGAGCTCAGGGCCAGCCTGAACTACAAAGTGAAACCCTGGCTCAAAACACTAAAATAAAAAAAATAAATAAAAATAGAAATATATTGCTGCTTAGGCCTCATCCCTGGAAATTTCAGTTAAGTAATCTGGGCAAAGACAAGCAGAGGATAATTAAAATGTCTTGCAAGGATTTTAGTGTTTAGTAAAGCTTCAAGAACAGATTTCTTTCTGTATGTTGTAGTTTTGTTTTCAAAATGAGGAAGAATAAACTAGACTAGAAGGACCTATTTTGAGGAAAGACACAAATTGAGAATATTTAATTTAGAAGAAGGCAATTCCTGCTTATTAGTAACAATTGTTCTAATGAAATTGTGTAATGGTTCATATAAAATGCCATATCTAATTCAGGATTTAGGCAAAATAAATTTAAATGGTTTTTCTGTGTTTTAATAGTTTATGTATTCCATATCATTTTATTTTTCAAGTGATCAATTTTATATATACAAGTAGATATGTAAAACAGTTTTTAAATGACCAAAATTGTACAATTATGATTTCTACATTTGATTTTTTTTTTCTTTTGAGAAAGGGTCTAGTTTTATAGCTCACCCTGGCCTGAACTCACTGCATAGCCCAGGCAGTCTTCAAACTCATGGGAAAGCTCCTGCCTCTGCCTCCCAAGTGCTGGGATTACAGGCGTGAGCCACCACATCCCGCATTGTTGAGTGTGGTGCTGGGGATCGAACTCGGGACCTTGCACTTGCCAGGCAGAAGCTGGAAACACTGAGCTAAATCCCCAGCATATTTTTCTTTTTTAAAGACAGGGTCTCACTTTGTATTTCAGGCTGGCCTTGAACTCACTAGGCAACCCAGGCTAACTATGAACAAGATAATCCTCCTGCCTCTGCCTCCTAAGTGCTGGGATTACAGGTGTGAGCCACTATGCCTGGCCCACTTGATATTTTTTTTTCTAAAATTGATTTCTACACATCGACGTACAAGTAATTTGAACTTCCGAGTCTCTTTCTTGTATTTTGAACCACTATATCTACATATCTTGCAGATATCCTTATCTTGCAGATGGCCTTTGTGCTTTCTTTAGATTTCCATTATAATTATATATGACACTATATTCCCTCTTGAACGTACTTGAACATTAGACTGAACTTGAATTCAAACATACTCAACATGGTTTGAAAAACATCTGTAATGATGTGCTCTGTGTATGTAGCACTAAGGGTAAAATGACTTTCTCGGGCATTGTTTGCTGCTTGGTGCCAAGGTAGTTTCATGAAAGTATTGTGCAGATGGGCAAAAAGGAGAGTTCATTGAAAACTGATTTCAGAGCATGATTGTGAGAGAAGCCCTGAGTGATTTCCTAAGTTATTATATAGCTTTAAGGACAATTAAATATAAAGAAGGCTGGGGAGGTTCAGCTGTCCTGTTGCTGTTTGCTTTTTTTTGTGTCTTAAACACAAAAGTTTATCAGCAGGACTGTTACGGATTATAGGCAGTAGGTCTGTTATTTAACCATATGTTTCTCTTAGGTAGTGAAATCCAGTAGGCAGTTTCCCAGGTAGTTGTGTTAAGATAAAAAAAATACTCTTCTGTAATTTGATTAATAACAGAAGACTCAGAAAAATAACACAGACGTTACAACTGCCTAAATCACTTTGTTCTTCATAATAATTAAGTGCAGTAGGAGATAATATGATTGCACATTAACAGTAAAGGAGAGATCAGAAAAACATGCCGTGTGCTGGTGTAGGCCCCGATGAACTGTGGGGCTCTGAGCCTTGAACCACGAACCCTTCAAACAGTCACTGGGGTATCTATCTCCTGCGCTGGACAAAGGGAGAAACTAAAATGATGATTGTGAAGCATGAGCTCAAGGCAGACGAAGAGGATTTCTGCTTCTAGTAATGACAGAATAAATATCTGACCCAGGTTTAGTTGTGGACAGACAGAAAAACTGGAAGAAGAAAAAAAAAAAGTAAACATTCCCTGAAAATACCCATAAATGCGGTAGAAAGGATGATTCAGTGTCCTATTTCTGGGATGCTAAATGATTTGACATTACACACATGCATTTGTTATGGTCACAGTGACACTGCGGCTCTGATCAGGGCCACTAAATGTTAGTTCTGAACTGCGGATTAGCCTGGATTATCCAGATGGGCCAACGTAATCACACAAACCAGTAAAAGCTGAAGAGAGCAGAGATTTCAGGCTGAAATGGCTTCCTCATTCCTCTGAAGGCTTGAAGCGCCAGGGAGCCAGGTGGGAAGGACAAGGAGGCAGTCAGCTCTGTTGAAAACCAGGCAGCTTGGAGTGATCACCGTACGGCAAATAGAACCACATGCTTGTCTTGTCTTGGAAGATCCTGAGCGAGGAGAAGCCTATCCTGCTCTGCTGACTACAGAAAGAGCGAGCGACAAGATCAGGGCTTTAAACTGCCAAATACGTTCTACGTTGTTGTACACTAATAGAAATGTAATTAGCCCAGAGGGTCAACTTGTTCTAGAGATGACACTGAGGAATGGTGCCTCTGATATTTCGAGAAATGACCCAGCATTCTTGACTCTCTGGAAATACGGGATGGAACTAAAGAGGAGACTATAGGTTCTCATGGACTGTGTGCTTTTGTTTTTCCAAAATCGATATTTGAGCCCTTCCCCCAATGGGATATACTAGGAGAACATTCGGCAATGTCTGCAGATATCAGGGTATCAGAGTTTAGGGGTGAGTCATGATATTGATGAACTGATAGCACCGAAGGATGCTTCTCATCCTCCTGAGAAAGAGTGGGGCAGGGCACGAGACGAACATCCATGTCTCTCAAGCTGGCAGTAACCCTGGGCTTTACACACACCTATTAGCGAGATCCCAGACAGCCGTCCCAGGTAGATATATAAAACAAGCAAAAGTAAATCTTTTTCTGAAATAGTTTAATATCCTAGTCTTCAAGATATTCCCATGCTGAAAAAAGTATCCAGCATGAAGTAGAAAATAATTAAGCAATTGAGGGAATAAGACAAAATTAATGAAAATAAGAAATAGGATGATAGACTGAGAGAACATTTTAATAATCATCAGAGACTTAAAAAACCTGCTTTATATACTTAGGAAAAAATACGTGAAAAGACGGACTTTTTTCCCAAAGAAATAGAAAATACGAAACGCCACAGAGCAGAATGTGAAAGGTGACTAACTGTATTAGCAGTAGCAAAATTAAGAAATCCATCAATATTTTTAGGAGCATACCAGATAAAATTAAAGAATTACTGATGGAATAATTAAAGCCTATGGAAGTCACAAAATTAACAAGTACTATATATGTTGAAAGAAAATTTGAGCAGATGATGTACTTATGTGGAATCTCATGAGATAAAGAGAATAGTGGATGCAACATAAAACAAAGAAATAGTCATCACACCTTCACTGGAAATGGATACATTAGCGATTAGCATATCAGTAGATACAAAATACTCAACTTTTAAACTGAATAATTCAACTATAGTTTCAAGGAAATTCATAGCTAAGCACAAGAAAATTGAAATGAAGATAAGTTGCCTACAAATAATACAGTACATTCAAAAGAACTAATGAAAAGTAATTTTTTTTTTTTTTTTTTTGAGACAGGGTCTCACTTTGTAGTTCAGGCTGGCTCTGAGCTCACTATGTAGCCTAGGCAAGCTTTGAACTCAGCAATCCTCCTGTCTCTGCTTCCCAAGTGCTGGGATGACAGGCGTGAGCCACCACACCCGGCACTGTGGTATGTGGCATTGATGGTGGGTGTGAGTCTCCACGCCCAGCATTGTATGTGGTTACCGGGGATCGAACTCAGGACCTTGCGCTTGTGAGGCAGGCGCTGGAATCACTGAGCTAACCCTCTGGCCCCTGAAAAGTAATTTTTAATAAACAAAAGTGAGAAGACTAAGGAATATCTTTAAGAAAATAAGTATTTCTCATTTCTACAACATTAAAGACCTTTCATGTAGAGTTTATTTCTATTTAGAACTGACTATGCAAAGTTAAATATACTTCAAGATAAAAGAATTTAATTTGCACAAATTTTAGAAATTAGATTATTGTCAAAGGAGCTATACAGTTGGAAAGATGTAAAAGTGGAATGGTTTTATGTCATTTTAGCTGTCTCATCTGGACAAAGCCAGAAGTGTATTACTAAGCCTGTGGGTTGAAATTTGACATCCTAGTTTCCCTTTCAGAGAAATAATGAAAACATTGAGCTAGACGTACTCAGGTTCCCAAGTTTTGTATATTGAGTGTCCCCTTGTATCCTGTATGCAGCAGATTGTAGGATCTTGCTTCTTGATCCGATCTGCTAGTCTGTGTCTTATAATTGGCCCATTGAGTCCATTGATGTTAATGGTTATTACTGATATGGACATATTTAGAGCTGCCGTGTTTCCCTGTTCTTGGCTCTTCCTTACTTTTTCCCTTTTCAGTTCAGTTTCTGGTTTGCTCCAGTGAGTTCACTCTGTTGAGTCTCTTTGGTATGGGATTTTCTGTGTGTTCCCCCCCCCCCCCAAGATGTTCTTTAGAATGCTTTGGAGTGCAGGTTTCATATTTGTGAAGTTTTTCAGGTGATTTTGTCATGGAAGTATCTTATTTCCCTGTCTATTCTGAAAGATAGTTTTGTAGGATACAATAGTCTAGGTTGGAGGTTGTTTTCCTGCAATGCTTGAAACATTTCCCTCCAGGGTCTCCTTGCACTGAGGGTTTGTGTTGCAAATCTGCTGTGATCCTAATGGGCTTCCCTTTGTAGGTGATTTTCGTCCTTTCTCTCACTGCTTTCAGTATTTCATTCTTCTGTTGTGCATCTGGAACCTTGATAATTATATGTCTAGGTGTAGATATTTTTATGTCACAGCCTTTTGGAGTCCTATAGGCCTCACTTATCTGTATGTCCAATTGTTTTCCCATGAAGTTTTCTACCATTATCTCTGACAACCATTTTTTTTTTAATGTCTTTTGCACTCTCTGCTTCCTCAGTGACTCCAGTCTTATGTTATTCTTCTTTGAATCATCTAGAAGCTGTTGGATTGATTTCTCTTGGTCCCTTGCCATTTTCCATAGATTATGTGTTTCCTGTTCATTGGCTGCTGTCCTGTCCTCTTGGTCTGAGATTTGGTTCTCTGCTTCATTCATCCTACTTCACAAACTTTTGTTCTCCTTCTTCATCACCTGGAGCTGTGCTTGAAGCTGTTTAAAAGATTCCATTGCTTTTTTTTAATTTGAATTCTTTATTGGTACAATGTATATACATCTCAAAATCACGTATAACACTGGGGAATTTGTACCAGTATATGACACAAGTTAATTCTCATTTTTACCCATATCCCTACCCACCCACACCTCCTCACCCCCTTTATACATGCTCTTCTACTTTCTTTCTGTATCATATTTATTCGTTCCCCTCATCACATTCCCACACCAACTTTCCTATGGAAATTTCCCACTCTATAAAAGCTGTCATACTTTCTAGAGCTCATTTGCATCTACAGATGTTCATGCCAAAGAGAAGATCCGGAATTTGTGATATATTGATTTCACTTATTAGTATATCCTCCAGGTGTCTCCATTGGCACCTAAATGGATCGCTCTTGTCATTCTTTATGGCAGAGTAATACTCCATTTTTATAAAGAAACCACATCTTCTTTATCCGCTCTCCAGTTGATGGACATTGCTTTTGCTATCTTAGATTCTATGGTCTCTCTGATCGCTTCTTTAATGATGACCTTCACCGTGGACAGTATCTCTGTTTTGATCTTAGAGATGAGTTCTGATTTCCATTTTACTAGATCTGCTTTTGTTACCATCTCAGAGACTCCTGGTGTTTGAGTTTCAGTTTGCTCTATTTCCCT
>PVIC010028991.1:0-22856 GCA_004025085.1 Thryonomys swinderianus
TATACATAAACTTTGTTTCCTTTTTTAACCATCATATTTTTTCCCCATGTTATATACTCCTTCCTCCCTTTACCATTTGAATATTTTCTGTTTCACAGTATCTATCTTACACTCTAGAACTCATTTATATTTTCAGTTTCTTATACCAGAGAAAGGATATGGTGTTTACACATAAGTGATCTGTTTATTTCACTTATGAGTATGTACTCAAGGTACATCCATTTGAGTATAAATGACTCAAACTTATCATTCTGTATGGCAGAGTAATACTCCATTTTATTAAAAAAAACCACATCTTTTTTTTTTTTTTTGAGACAGGGTCTCGCTTTGTAGTTCAGGCTGGCTCTGAGCTCACTATGTAATCCAGGCAAGCCTCGAACTCAGCAATCCTCCTGTCTCTGCCTCCTGAGTGCTGGGATTACAGGCGTGAGCCACCACGCCCCACACTGTGGTATGTGGTATTGATTGCTGGTGGGCGTGAGTCTCCACGCCCAGCATTGTATGTGGTTACCAGGGATCGAACTCAGGACCTTGCTCTTGTGAGGCAGGCACCAGAACCACTGAGCTAATCCTCCGGCCCCCCCACATCTTCTTTATCCAGTCTTCAGTTGATGAGCATTTGGGTTGTTTCCAAGATTTAACTATCATGAACTGCTATGGACATGGGTGCACAAATGTTGCTGTGATATGAATCATTCAATTCTTTCATGTATATAGCTAGCAAGGGAATAGCAGGCTCATATGGGACCTCTAATCCTAGTTTTTTGGGCCATCTGCACCCTGATCTCCACAGTGGTTGCACCAGTCTACATTCCCACCAACAGTGGAGAAGAGTTCCTTTCTCTCTGTAACCTCCTGTTATCTTTTAAAGTAATTCAAGAGCAAGGCTTTTGCTTTCTTCCCCATCAGTGCCCTGTAGACCACCTTTGGGGAGTTAGGATTTTTTGCAAAGTCTTTTTGGGTTTCCTGTCATGGTTCATATTTTTTTTTTTGTTTTGAAGCTTATGGGTTGATTAGAGAGAAAAGCTTTTTTGTTAGAATGTGCATTCTTTTTAGTTAAAGTCTTTGGATGTGGCTGACTATATAGGCCTTTGATACTATCCTAGTGTCCAGTCGCATCTTTATTTGGGAGGGGCTGCTGCAGTGTCCTTGGCCCAATACCCAGTTCTCCAGAAATGGACTGAAGTATTGTTAATGACACAAAGCCGCTCCACATACTGACATTCAGAGAAAAAATAGTTAATTGTAATAACTATGTTATCTTGGCTGTAGTAGTAAAATCAGCAACAATAATAACATCAAAGACAAATTGCATGTGGACATACCCTAAGAACCAATAATATATCATTTTTATTTTCATTTATTGAGTTTGTTGGTACATGTTAAATATACATTATGATCATATTCAACATTATAAATTTGTACCTGTACATGACATATCTTCATTCTCATTTTTTCCCATTCCTCTGCCCTCCTGACCACCCCACCTTTTATATACCTAAGCTTTGCTTCCATTATTTTATTTTACCATCAATTTTTTTCTTTCCCTTTACTTTCCCCTACTTATGTTTCCTTTTTCTCTTTGATCCTTTTCTTACTATTTCACAATACCCATCATACATTCTGGACCTCATTTACACCTTTAGTTTCTCAGACTAGAGAAATGGTATGGTATTTACATGTCTGGGTTCTATTTATAAGGACATACTTATAAGTATGTATTCAAGGTACATCGTGTAAGTATAAATGTCTCTGATTTATCATTCCCTATGGCTAATACTCCATTTTATAAAACAATACCCAGATCTTCTTTATGGGTATTTATAACTTAATAACATCCCCCCAAATTTAAAAATCAATTAAAAATTGGGCATCTGAAATGAACAGACATTTTTCAGATGAATAAGACACCAGAGAAACACATGAAAAATTCATCATCAATGGTCATTTGAGAGATAACAGATGAAAACAACACTGAGATTCCATTTCACTCCAGAAAAAATGCCTACTATCACAAAATCAGCCTAACAACAAATGCTGGTGGAGTTGTGGGGAGAAAGGAACCCTTCTTCACTGTTGGTGAGAATGTAGACTGGTGCAACCACCTTGGAGATCAGTGTGGAGAGTCCTCAAAAAACTTGGATTAGAGGGCTGGAGATTTAGCTCAGTGGTTCGGTGCCTGCCTCGCAAGTGCAAGGCCCTGAGTTTGATCCTGGTAACCACATACAATGCTGGGCGTGGTGACTCACGCCCACCAGCAATCAGTAGGGCAGACCACAGTGCCTGGCCTGTAATCCCAGCACTCGGGAGGCAGAGACAGGAGGATTGCTGAGTTCAAGGCTTGCCTGGGCCACATAGTGAGCTCAGGGCCAGCCTGAACTACAAAGCAAGACCCTGTCTCAAAAAAAAAAAAAAAAAAAAAAAAAAAAAAAAAAAAAAAAAAAAAAAAAACCAACTTGGATTAGAGGTACCATTTGACCCTATTTCCTTGCTAGGTATATACAGAAAAGAATTAAAGGCTGGAGATTTAGCTCAGTGGTTCCATTGCCTGCCTCGCAAGCATAAGGCCCTGAGTTTGATCCTGGTAACCACATATAATGCTAGGTGTGGTGACTCATGCCCACTAGCCATCAATACCATATACCACAGTGCTGGGCGTGGTGGCTTATGCCTGTAATCCTAACACTAGGGAGGCAGAGCCAGGAGGATTGCTGAGTTTGAGGCTTTCCTGGGCTACATAGTGAGCTGAGGGCCAGCCTGAACTACAAAGTGAGACCCTGTCTCAAAAAAAAAAAAAAAAAAGAATTAAAAGCATCATACCATAGTGACATATGTACACCTATGTTCATTGCAGCTCAGTTTGTAACAGCTAAGTTTTAGAAACAGGCCAAATGATGTACCACCTTTTACTGTAGAAAAGAGATCTAGAATTATTCTTAAACAGGAACAATACAACAAATATTGACCTATAGTACATATCTACTAATTGCTTACCTCCACTATTAATAAAACAATATTCAACAGTAGTACATAGAGTTAACTAGCTTTCTAAAGATTCATAAAGCTTAATAACTATACTAGTGAAGGTAGAGTGGCTATGGAACCAGATAATGAAAAAAGTAATATTTAAAGAATTAAACAGTGAAAGGTGAGGAAGAGGAGAAAAGACAGATAGGGAGCCTGCTGAAGATTAAAAGGAAGTTAATAGTGTTAGGAAATCATTGCAGAAAAGAATGAATAGAAAAAGAGAAAAACTGCGAAGTATATTATAAAAATGAAATATAAGAAGGAAGAAATATTAAAAGAAAATAAAAAAGGGAAAAATAAGGAGAGAAAATCCTAAGAACAAATGAAAGAAAGATATAATCTATAACAATTTAAATATATTTATATAATATATAAAATGTGTATATTATATTTAAAAACATAAAAAATTTAAAAAGATGGAATAAAATTTCCTCTGTATTTCTGGATGAATCGTTTCTTTCTATGACCGGTAGTCTTGAAAACCTGCAAGTCATGATTTCTTTCCTCCTAGCTTTAGGGCACTTGGGTTTGTGGAGATCTTTCCTCATATGAGAGGTTGCTCTGTTTGTTCACTCCAGACCGAGGAAACTCTCCAAGCTAAGGGTTGTCCTTGCTTGTGCTCGTAGATGGAGAAGCAATCAGCATTCTGCATCCTGCTCTCTGGTGGGCGCAGGCTGTGGGATGGGTTCAAGCAGACTCTTTGGACCTAATGTTACCAACACTCAAGGTGGCTTCTCACTACAAGGATAAGCAAGGCCAATGTCCTTCCTGAGTTTAAACTTCTTAGGGGTTTGTGTTTAACCAGCAGTCTCCCTGCTGCGGTCTCCTGTGGTCATCTTTTGCTCATTCACTTTGGGAGGGTAACACTGGAGGTCTGTACTTTCCCCCTGTGTTTGCCTTGTCCAGGAGCAGGTTGGTTGTTAGTCCAGACCTCTGCTGCCCTGTGCCAAGGGGAAGCAGAATGTATAGTGGGCTTCAAGTTGGCAGATGGTTGTGGCCAGGTGGTGGCTTGCTATGTCATTTTGTCGTGGGCTGTGGCTTGTTCTTACGTGTATTGTTTTAAAGATGAGTTATGTAAGATGTTATGCCTAATGACATTCCTTGAAACCTTTGAATCTGTTTCTCTAGCTTAAGGTCAAGTTTCTGTCCTTTATCAACTAAGCAATTTCACAGACTTATAGTACAGTATCTTTAAGGGGTTTTGCATGTGATGGGCCTGGAAGAAACCTCCAAACCAAAATCAAACAAATGTACAAACCCCAAAGCCTAAAAAGTATACATTTTTAGCCTATAAAGTGCATATGCTGGATGCCCTCTGATTACTTTGTATTCTGTCTACCGTCTTCTCACAAATACAATTTCAGCATATCATTTTCTCTGTCTCCTTTCTGCCCATCTTGTTTCTTCTGTCCTGTCTCAGATATTTTGTTCTTGGTGTTGCACTTTCCGCAGACAGGGACAAGAGGTGGAGATGAGAACCCTGACCTGTCCTACTTGCAGAATAAGTTTGCAGGTTTGCAGCTTCTCATTATGGAAACTGAATTTTCCAGATGTTCAGGAACTAATTAGGTGGAAATTTAAAAGTAAATACTCAAAGTGTAGAGTGTAGGCTAGAGAGAGGGAGAGGGAGAGAGGGAGAGAGAGAGAGGGAGAGGGAGAGGGACAGAGGGAGAGGGACAGAGGGAGAGAGAGAAGAGAGAGAGAGAGAGAGAGAGAGAGAGAGAGAGTGAGAGTGAGAGTGAGAGTGTCTTGCTGTTTGCTGGAACTGGGGACATTTATCCTTCTCTCCTGTGGGTAGATACCCCAGGATAAGATGGCCCACCCCACACATTGGTAATGACTTGTTTCAAAGGCATGAGCCCAGGGTTTTTTTTTTTTTTTTTTTTTTTCCTAAGATGAATAATCTCTAGCTCTCAGATATTTGTTTTATTTTTTTAATTGATTTTTTTGGTTACATTTTATACATATGTTATGATCGGTCACATTCAACATTGAGAATTTATACTTGTATATGACACATTTGATTCTCATTTTTTTCCCTTTCCCTTGCCCTCCTTATAACCCCCACTCACCTTTTTTCCTTTTTACTATCAAATTTTTCTTTCCCTTCTTTACTTTCCCCTACCTGCACTTTCCCTTTTCCTTTTGAATATTTTCTTCCTATTTCACAACTATTGTACATTTTCACATTTATTTACACCTTCAGTTTTTCATACTAGAGAAAAGATACGATACATATCTGCATCCTATCTATTTCACTTATGAGTAGGTCCTCAAGGTACATCCGTCTGAATATAAATGACTCAAATTTATCATTCTTTTTTTTTTTTTTTTTGCTTTTTGGAGACAGGGTCTCGCTTTGTAGTTCAGGCTGGCCCTGAGCTCACTATGGTGCCCAGGCAAGCCACCGCAAACTCAGCAATCCTCCTGTCTCTGCCTCCCGAGTGCTGGGATTACAGGCGTGAGCCACCACGCCCATTATATGTGGTAACTGGGGATCGAACTCAGGTCCTTGCGCTTGCAAGGCAGGCGCCGGAACCACTGAGCTAACCCTCCGGCCCAAATTTATCATTCTTTATGAGTGATTAATATCCTATTTTTTAAAAACCCCACATCTTCTTTATCCAGTCTTCTGTTGATGGGCATTTTGGCTGTTTTCAAGATTTAGCCATCACAAATCAAACTACTTTAAACGTGGCTACACATATGTTGCTGTGATGATTCTTTTAATTCTTTCCTGGATATACCTAGCAGGAGAATAGTAGGACCAAATGGAAGCTCTAGTCCTAGTTTTTTTAAGAAATCTCCATGAAAAAGCATTCTTTGAATTCTTTCAACTTATTCCTTTATTTTAGAGTAAGATTCCTTCTTTTTACTTTTTTTTTTTTTCCAGTTTACTGTGTTCTTGCCAGACTTACTGTATTCTTGAGGAATTGTGGGTGTGATGGGTGTGGAAGGAAAAGAGCCTCAATTTACCCACGGAAATGTCTTGTGGATTACCATGGGTAGCTTCAACTGGGCCCCCAAAATTATAGTCTTAAATGTACAATTTTTCAGTTATGATTTTTCTTTTTACTTAGTTTTATTTCTTCTATCCTACCTCCATGCTTTATTTTGCTTCTCTCAAGATGGGAAAGAGCTTTGAGGTTTTAATCTTTGTTGGAGTTTTTGTCTTTTTCCACCTTGAGTTTGTCTTATTTTTGTTTCCTTTGGGATCTGAACCACTCTCAGGCATCTTTAATTCTCTGTTTTATTTTTCTTACTATACAAATTCTGCATGTTTTATACTGAGTGGGTTACATTTCTTTTCCATTAGAAAAGCTGACATATATTGTCTTAGCATATGTGTAATGTAATCTTCCCAAGAGCTCCCGTGTTGTGTTGCTGCTCTGGGTCCTATTTGCCGTCTACCATCTTGTCTTTGATTTATCTACCCAGTGGGGAATATATATTAAGTATATATTAAGGAATATATTAAGTACACAAAAAGTTAAAGACATTTTACTCCCAAGTTTTCCCCTAAATATATCTGCACATATAAATTCATTGGATCTTATTGATTTTCTCTGTGACAGGTGAGCTATTAATTTAGTTTCTTTGTTGATATTTTACTGTTTGGTCTCTTTATGCTGTAACCTTGCTCCTTCCGTCTTTCCATTAAAAATGAGGTGAATTCACAGAGTTTATAGGAACTGTACTCAATTTTAAGGGTAGAATTTGCCCTTCAGCCAAGTATTAGACCACTCAGTTTGTTTCCTTGTCCTCTTCTTTGAATTCCCTACTATGTCAGCCAGTTAGAGCTTGCACTTCCACTATTTAATGAAGAGGGGATAGGGTGAATTCAGAGTTCATTTGTCTTGTGAATTTTTCTCTCTGGTTGGGAAAGGTACAAAAAAAATAGTCTAAGAAAAGTATTTCCTTTTATCTTTTATTTGAAATTCTTAACCTAGTCAAAGGGAGAAAGAAGAACATATTCTAAGTATTGCTATTTGATTTTGGAATTTTGAAGTAGAATTTGGTTTGGGGAAGTTTGAAATCTGTTAGTATTGATTTGTATATATTTTATTTTTATCAAATTATGATGAGAACTATAGATATTCTAATATGAAATTTAATTTTATGATAGCAGTTATCCAGTTATGTTTGTTATAAGTGTTTTTTAGCTGAGCATCATGGGGTATGATTGTAATCCCAGCACTTTGGGAGGCTAAGACAAGAGGATCACAAATTCATGTCTAACTTGGGTGATTTATTTAATAAGCATTTAATAAGAGTATTTAATAAGACTCTGTCTCAAAATAAGGAAAAAAGAAAGAAAGAAAGAAAGCACTCTGGCATGTAACCCCGCGTTAAGGCTCTAGGTTCACTCCCTAGTACCACGTGCATACAGAAAGGCTTTTTGACTGAGTCTGGCGGTTAAAAAACATTGAGGTAAGTGCCATGGGATTAATTAACAGTCTTGGCCTTAAGAGGGGCTTTGCATGTACACACACATACACGCACGTACACACACACACATTGTTTTTTGTCTTTTTTTGCAGTCCCAGTGATTACACTCAGGTCTTGTACTCCTAGGTAATTTCTCTGCTGCACTGACACCGCTATAAGCCCAAGTGTATAATACGTATTTTTGTTCTCAAAATAATACGGGGTATTTAAGGTTTAGTTTGTTATACCAATAGGTACTAATAATTGGAGGAAGTGACTGTGTCGGGTAGTGATGGTTACATCAGTTTCTGTCGGAAAAGAGCACACACAGTATGGTTATGAATGTTTAAGAGGAATGTTAACTACTGTGGGAAAAGTCATAGTTTAAGTGTAATTGAACTTTGACTTTTAAAATGTGTTTGATTTTTAAGTAGTTTGTGCTGTGTTTGCTTTTATATTTGCTGAAAATACTACGCATGAAAATTATTCTTTAAACACTGTAAGATGTTTTTCTAGTATTAGCTACATGGCTGTGAGAAACCTTCCACTTCAAAGGTCACATTGATTTTTCTGGCATTTCCAATTTTACATTTTATATGTACAGTTGAATTGTTTTAACTCCTACTTGAGTGTTTAAAGATCCAGGTAATAAATGTGGAAGGGAAATTGGAAAGGACAGTGTGTTGAGACAGATACACGTATCTCTCAGCTTTTGTTTCAGCACTGAAATTTTAATTTGTAAAAGACAGTTGAGACAGTGAAAGGACAGCATGATAATAAGGACCTTCAGTACTTGCTAAATCCAAAGACAACATTAATTATATTTTTCTATTGATACTGCTTATAGATTTAGTACTTCCCCCCTCCTTTCTCATTTGGAGGAGACTTGAATGTTTACATTTAACATAGTGGATTGAATTGTCTATCCAAATACACTTTTTCAATTAAGTTGCATATGAATACTGCAGTAGCAGTTATGAAATCAATAACTCATTTTGCCCTGTGTCTGTTGAGAGTAGTGAAATTTGTTGGGAGTAGTGAGTAACTGGGAGGCAGCTACAATAGCCTTAAACACATGAGCTACAGGAACAAACATTCTGGGTTCAGAACTTCTGTTTACTATCTGTGTGACCCTAGGAGTCAGTTTATAGCTGAGCATCAGTTTATAGCTTTAAAGATGGAGATAAACACAGGGTAAATGTAGGAATAAAGAAGTAATGAGAATAGCAATTTTTTTAAAAAGATTGTTTTGCTCCATAATTCAGTCTGGCCTTGAACTTCCTCGGTAGTTCAGGCTGGCCTCAAAATCATGGCAATCTTTCTGGCTCAGCCTCCTGAATGCTGAGATTATAGGCTTGCACCATCATGCCTGTCTACAAAATATTTTATTTTTCTATTTTTAACATTGTGAGGTAAAACTTTAGAAAACACAAAGTTCTGAAAAAATGTAATTGTCTTTGGATTTAACATGCTGTCCTTTCACTGTCTCAGCTGTCTTTTACAAATTAAAATTTCAGTGTTGAAACAAAAGTTGAGAGATATGTGTATCTGTCTCAATAACTGTGTCCTTTCTAATTTCCCTTCTACATTTATTTACTACATGGATCTTTAAACACTCAAGTAGGAGTTAAAACAATTCAACTGTGTATATAAAATGTAAAATGGGAAATGCCAGGACATTCTTTAATTATGCTGAAATTTCATTTCTGTGGTTTTACAATAAAATCATTAATTTATAATTTTTTCTTTTCTCAATTAGTGTTTTCTTTAGAGTTTATAGATGTGATCATAACTGTGAAGAGTAATTTTGATCAGTTTTGTTAATGGCCAGTTACTTTATGAAAAATGAAACAAAACCTCGTCCATCAGTCAGAAGTTTTTATGTGACTCTTCAATATTTACACTGAAGATAGTGGGTAGCAAATTGTTGATATAATTTTGGCCTAGGAAAAAGAAAATTTAAATGTTTCCTGGAAGATTCTATGATCTACATATTTCTTTAAAAACTGACTTTTTAGCTGGGTGTGGTGGCTCACACCTGTAATCTCAGCACTCGGGAGGCAGAGACAGGAGGATTGCTGAGTTTGAGGCTTGCCTGGGCTACATAGTGAGCTCAGGGCCAGCCTGAGCTACAAAGCAAGACCCTGTCTCAAAACAACAACAACAGCAAAAAAAACAACTGACTTTTTATATATGATTTGATTATGTCTGTTTTTACTTGACATGAAGAGGTAACATTATCTCTTTTTAATTAGTTGGATTACAAATTACTTGGCTAAGGAAAGGTCTTTGGGTGACATACTGAATTGTTTTGCAGAATAAAGCTACATTAAGTTCTGAAAAGCTTAATTATTCAAAATGGATAGATATTAATTTAAATTGCTCCAAATTTCTGTATGGCTCATATATTTTTATCTAGCTCATATATTCACTAAAACCTATCAAAATTGTTACTGAATTTTCTTTCTAAGCCATTTGCTGTAATAGTTATTGTGACACTAATATCATTTGATATTGTGAGACAATAAAAAAGTTTATTGCAAAATGGGAGATTATTCAGGATTATTCTCAGGGCTACTGTGCTGTTGATTAAGATGAAAAGAACATTTTTGATGGTTAGTATAAAAAATAACTTAGTTTTAGTTGTTATCATTGGTGCTTCTTTGCAAATAAAATCTTTGTTGCTAAAAACATGAGTATACTGTATTAGTTTTCCCAAATATGTTTTTTCCCCTGCTACCCACTCATCCACTTAACATGTGTTTTTAATAAATTATCACAGGTATTAAATAAAGATCAGACATGAAATTTAACTGTGTCATCATTAGCAGACATGAACATAATTTTATGAAGATGCTGACCTCACAGCAGAAGTCAGAAATGGTCTTGGAGAGTGAGCCCAGGGGCAGTGAGGGTGACGGGCACATTGTCACATGCAAAGACATGAAGTTAGACTCATAGAATTGAGAGTTGGAGCAAAAAACCTTGGAGTCAGTCTGTGTAGATAGGTGACGTTAATTGCATTCTCTGTGGAACAGCTCGGTCTTGAATCAAGTCTTTGCTTTCGAATTTGGTATGGAATATGGGTAGAGGAAAAAACATGTAGCCATAAAAGAGAATGGGTACTTGGTGCATGGAAGTGCTGGTATCCTATGGGTTACTGGCTCTCAGTACAGCTGGCTGGCTTTCAGCTGGACCTGGTGAGTAATTTTCTCCTTTACAATCTGGGTGACATATAAGCAAGTGGAGTGCTTTACACAATCATACCAAAGTTTTTTTCTATCAGTACTGTAAATGAGTAGTGATATAAGTTATATGTACAATTAAGCAGTCCATATACATTGATTTAGGACCTCAAATGCTTAATAAAAGTCTAAGAAGTTTCTTTAGAGAGAAGAGTGAGATATGAAGATATGGGAAGAATGGGTGAATAGTATGTGTGAAGTCAAGAATACTCAGTGCCAAATTCAGGCATGACCAGTGCATTCAAGAGGAGCTTGGAGGTAGAAGAGAGGACCTTGGGTCAGAAGGCTCATGTAGGGTTTCCTGGAGGGGAGGAAATTGCTGGCTTCTGAACTCAGTAGGTCTCGTCTCTACCTGGTATAGCCCAAGGCTATGGATTCACCTAACTGAAGTTACAATGCTGGGCCTTGGTTGCATCTGTACCCTGACTTCTGAGCAAGTGCCCCTCTACAGTCCTTGGGGCTCCGGATGGCAATAGGTTTTTGTTGGAGGGGTCCCATTTGGGCTCTGCAGTGCTCAGCAGGCCAAACTCCACACTGGCCCTCTGAACATTGCCCATGAAGCACCTCTGGCTTCAGTTTCTTGATTGCAAAGTAGCTAAAACGACAAGTGAAATGTGAATTTGGTAGATCTTTCCATTTAAGGTGACCTTTTTACTAAGAAGTTATTAAAGTGAGATAGGATATTTGTCTACAGTATATAAAACAGAAACAGATGGCCTTTACAGTGGGCTTTTCTGTTGTACAGTTAAATTATTTTCATGTTTTTTGTTATGAATCATTAACTTGAGGATTAGCACATAAATGATGCTATTAAACATGGTAAGATAAATTTAGAAGTAGCTGCATCAGAGAATAAATATACTTCTCAAAACCCTTGTTCTTTTCTCTCCACCAAGGTATTTGTGCATTCAAATGGTATTACTCATTTTGTCACAAATAAACGCCTTTAAATCTGACCGAGATGAATTTAATCTAATCAAGAAACAAAGACAATAAGGCTTGAATTATATAGCAAACCTCGGTCTATCATTGATTCTTAAAGGCATTGGCTTTTAACCTTTTTTCTTTTCATATTCTTATTTTAAGGTGATGAACCTCTCTTCAAAGAAAATCTTGCTCAGTATCCCATTTTCAACAAAGCGAGTTGGACAGAGAGAGAGAGAGAGAGAGAGAGAGAGAGAGAGAGAGAGAGAGAGAGAGAGAGAGAGATGAAAGCAGATTGGCTCTGCTGGAAGCAGGGGTTGGGGCGCAGAGCTCTGCTCAGTGCCTGTCCCGTTAGCTTTTGAGCCTCCAGGGAATCTTCCAGTAGCATGGAGCACAGGTTAAAAGAAATCACTTTTCAGGAAAAACAAGCTAAATACTGGGTTAAAAAAAACTTAAATGCCTTCTAGTGAAATGTGCTATGAAAATTATTTAATCCTTGTAGCCCATCTTTATTATCTTTAAACAAGAGTGCTGTGCTATGATTTACTGGAAAAATTTACTTCTTAAAGTCTCATATATATGTATATGTACATATATATATATACATATATATGTATATATACGTATATATCTATATATACATATGAATATATAGATATGTGTATATATATCTTCAACTGTGAAATAAAACAGATAAGGTTAGATGCATATGCACACACACACACACACTTACTATGGACACACACAATTTTTTGCATATGGTTAGACAACACTTTTCCATGGATTTATGTCTCCACTGCCTCCATCAACTTCTGGCCGTGATATAGACACTATATGGACAGGAAGTTATGAAGTTAGCTCGCGAAAGTATTGAGAATTGAACCTAGGACCTTGTACATTCTAGGTATGCACTTTAGTACTGTGCTGCATCCCCTATTCTTCTTATTTAATTTTTAAAATTGAATGTATTGGTACATTTTAAGTTTATACTATGATCATATTCCTCACTGAGAATTTTTACATGATATATTCTGATTCTTTTTTGATTATTTCATTTTGAGATAACTTCTCATTAAGTTACTATGACTGGCCTTGGATTTGTGGTCATCCTGTCTCGGCCTCTGAAATTGTAGCGGTTGTAGATCTGCACCCAGATGCCAAAGTAATTAGTGTTTAAAGATTACTTTTAGTAATAAATTATTGGAAGTGATTTATTAATTTCTTCAATAAAACTATGTTTGACTCAATACTTAAATGCAAGGCACTGAAATATGATGGTGAATGAGAGTGTCTGCTCTCATGGACTCTGCAGCCAATTGGTGATAAGAATGAGAAAAGGCATGGGGCATCATGGGAATACATGGGAAGGACATGTAATTCATACTTTACAGTAGAGGACCTCTAAGCTAAACCGACGGATGAATAATAGTTGTCCAAAACAACTTGTGAGGAGTGATGATGATATAAGAGAGAGCATTTGTAAAGGCCCATAGACCAACAAAAGCATGGCATATTCTAGAAATTGCATGTGGCTGGGTTTGGTTGATATATCAGTCAGTGCTCACTAGAAAAACATGTAAATTTTATATATATATATGTGTGTGTATACATATATATGTGTGTGTATATATATATATGCATGTGTTTATCTATATAAAGCATATATAAATATATTAGTATTTACAAGGTAAGCTTAAAATGGCCCCCTGCATAGTCAGGTATGGAAGAGTGTAAAAGGGTTGTCTACATGCTAGAGATCTGAAGGGTCCAGTCAAAGATCAGGCCTGGAGGTCACTGTAGGGTCCTGGGTGAATCTGTATCAGGAGACTGAAAGGTTTTACTGGAAGGCTGAAAACTCTGTGCTGGAAACCAGGAGATAATATCCAAGGTGAAAGTGAAGACTGGAGCTTCTCCAAAGAAACAAGCAAGACATCATTCTTCATTGTCCCTTTTCCCTGTTTAGGCTATGAAGCTATTCGGTTGGTGCTACTTGCGCCCAGTGTAGGCCTTACGTCTTTAGGAAATCCATTCAGCAACACCCAGAACTGTGCTGATCCAGTCAGTTGGGCATTTCTTCCTCTAGCTGACTCCAGCTATCACAGTTGGTGCATGATTTGCTAATGAAAGAGTGGAAACTGTGAGAGCAGGTATTTAATCATTTTTAGTCTTGGAAATGTGAGCAACCCTGGTTATTCTCTGGGAAACGAGGAGTAATTTAAATACTTCAAGTGGGATGAAATTAGTAAGATCTGTACCTTTTCAGGAAGAGGGCATTTTGGCAAACTACCATGCTGATCATGGGGCAGCTGTTCGGATGATGGTCATATTCTGGATATAGAAGGATCAGAGTATAAAAACTGCAGATTTTCTTTCTATAACACCCCCAGTAACCTCTCGCCTTTATAACAGCTTCATTTTTATAGCCCTTTTAATCTTAACACAAGCGTATAATAATTTAAAGAACAATGTGTAATATTCAATATCTGTACAGGTACTTTGTTCCAGATTTAACTGGTTCAGTCCCCTCTTCTAATTGATAATTTTACTTCTCTTTTATGTAGATTTTTAGTGTCTAGTGGAATAAAGACCACTTTTACATATTGTGGTTAATGAAAATATGATATAAATTAAGAAATTAATGAGATTGTTTAGCTTTGCATTTAATATTTTTCACTAGAAACTACCACTCAAACAAAATGAAGTATAAAGTTTTTCTCCTCATTTCTTTTCTTCCTTCCCCACTTCTCCTTTCCGTTTTCTCTTTCCCTTCTCTTTTGTAGTATTACTTAAATTACAAGGGTACAATCATTATATACTATTACTAATGATAGTTAATAAGTATTTTCTACTATTAATGCCATTTGTGCATTCTGAGTCTTTAATTCTGCGATATCCCATAAGGAAAATAAGACAAGAAATAGATTACTGGAAACCAGTGGAAGTTTGTGAACAGATCCAAGTCAGATATAGTCCATTATGACCCTCTCACCTTCCTAAAGTACCCTTCACTGCATGAGAGTTTCGAAGATTCATTCTTGATAAAAACTATGACATTCTTCTTCTGGATCCCAAAAAGAGTCAGGAGGATCTTTTATGTAAATGTATTGTCTTTCTCTTAAGAGATAACAGCAGATAATCCACATTCCTGGCCCCTCTTACCTTTCTGGAGTCTGTACTGTATTGTTAGCTTTACTCTCACAGTTTTATGTACTACCCTCTGAGAAACATATTGCCTGGTTTTCCAGGCTTCTCAAATCTGAGTGGAAAACTGGCTTCACAGCTCTGTGTTCTGCATACCTATGAAACCAGCAACGTGAGGTGTTGTTGAGGTTTGCCACTGGCTGGAGAAGTAGCCTGGGTCCTTGCATCATGGCTGCAATGGCTTCTGAATGCCTGGATGGTTGAGCCCTGGGAACCAGTTTCCTAAGTGGTCCCTCTTGAGCAAGGAGACCAGCAGCTTTTTACACAAAGCAGCCTTTCACTGTGGCACCTTTTAGTCTGGGAAGGGTAGTGTCTTGCTAACTTCTGAGCTGCCCTCCAAGTAATTTTTCCGTTGTCCTTCTATGTAATGTTTTCTTTGTAAAGCAAGGATGCTTGTCTCTGCCCCAGCTTGCAATTTCCTTTCTGATAAAACAGAACTTTTCAAGTGGGCTCTTCTGTTTTTTGATTTTAGTACAGACCTTGTAAAAGCCCTGAGCAATACAATGGCACAATCTGAATACTGTTTTGTATTAAAAAATACTGAAGTTTTTTTCCACCATATTCATCAGTCCACTATCCTTAATCTCAGCCTCCTCCTAAGCCTCAGAGCATGAAACGTACACACATTTTCTGGTAGAGCCTAACACATATGACCTCGAGTCCAGCTGCCCATGGAGTCTTTGTTCCCAACTCCCAAGTGTGGACTTTACGGTCTGTATTTCTCTTAGCATTCTGATCTTTGGGGCTCTGATCAGAATTTCCCATCCAACTGAGCTTATAGCATTTTAGGGCTTCTCCGGGCCATTCTGAACTCCTTTTGTCAGTAAGTTCCAAAGGCTTTTGAGCCATATTGAATAGGTGTAGACTTGGCAATTACCCCACTGCTCCTGATACTCCTGTCTGTCTTAGTTACATTTTTCATCAATGGGACAAAGGACCGAACACCTGCAACTTATTTTGGCTCACAGTTTCCAAAGTTCCAGTTCATTTTCAGTCACAAATGCAACAACAGTATGGTGGAAAACAGTCTGCTATAGAACAAAGATGCTTACCATGTCGTAGTAGCCAGGAAGCAGAGTGAAGGGAGAAACCAGGACAAGAATATCACTTCCAGGTCATATCCTCTGGGATCTCTACCTTACCAGGTCCTACCTGGTAACAGGAAGTCATGTAGAGCAGCCCCATGGCCTGGTAACCCTCTGAAAGTTTGGCTTCAGAGCACACAAGAGGCCCCTCTCTTTGGTGGCGGTGGACATTCTTATCTAAACTGTAACATCATGTCTAGTTGAGGTTCTGAATATCTCCCAGACTTGGAAATCTCTATCATTTCCAAAATGTGGAAATTTTTCTTTACTTCAACAGATAGAAATTCTAGGCTTTTACTCCATATGTTGGCTCTATCATCTAATTATTTGTAGGTTTGTTCTCTTACTTTTTTTCCACAGGTCTTATATTTGTTTGTGATTTCTTAGTTTGCTTTCTAGGTTCTGTAAAATACTCTTTCTACCCTCAAAGACTGCCTTTACCCTTCGTAATGTGATTAGCTGCTTCAACATCATTTTCTAATTTAATCTCCTTTCATCACAATGTGAATATTGACTTTGGCATGTACTGTGCCATGTTTCTTTGTGTCTTTTTTTTTGGAGTTCAATATTATGTCCGTTGATTCTTCTAAACAAATTACAGCAAACCTTCGTGAATTAAAATACCCTCTCACAGTTTCCATGCATCAGAAATAGAGGAGTAACTCAGTTGCACTATTCTGGCTCATGATCTTTCCTTAAGGTTAAACTTAAAGTTTCAAGCTGAGCCACAGTTAGGAGAAGGTGTACCTGAGGCTGCACACTCTGTCTTGGGAACAGCTGACTCACACCGCTGGCGAGAGCTGGCCTCTATTCTTTTCCACTTGGACTTCTGCTGGATGTCCTTGTGGCAGGGGTTGTCAGCTTCCATAGAGGTAGTGACCTGAGAAAGGAGAAAAAGGCGTCAGGGGAACTGTCCTTTCCATACCTGCCCCCAGAAATTGTGCAGTATCCCATTCTATGGGATGGCTAAAAACATTAAGTCCAGTCCATTCTAAATGGGCATGGAAGTAGTCTCTTTGTTTTAAATACTATGCCTGTAAAATGTATAAGTTAGATGTGCAAGCTCAAATTTTGCGTGGCTTGAATTATATGAGGATATATATGGCAAAATAAAGACAGATACTTCTCTAAATTATACCCTCTGTTCTCTTAAAAATGTTTAAATATACGTGCCATTT
Organism: Thryonomys swinderianus; assembly: GCA_004025085.1. Lineage (NCBI taxonomy): Eukaryota > Metazoa > Chordata > Mammalia > Rodentia > Thryonomyidae > Thryonomys > Thryonomys swinderianus. The sequence goes on from PVIC010028991.1 coordinate 17,089, forward strand.
TGTTTTATTTATACTAAAAGTTTATCTTAATTTGTTGAAAAGGAAGTTTGTGTTGTTTCTTTTTTGTAAGAATCCCTTTGGTTTATGTCTTGTATTGAGGAATACTTTGAAGACAGTGAGACACAGTATAATAACTGTTCTCATTCTCTTATTATTTGGTTATGAAAATTTGTTTTATTTTTTCATAAAATAAAATGAAAAATGTATTTTTACATTAAAAATAAAGAATTTATAGACACTAAAACTACAAAACTACTTTTTGAAAACATCTATCTGTATATATACTGGTATTGTAATCTTTGATACATTGATTCACTTAAGGGTCTTATATCATTCTGATAGAATGTCACATAATGCTGTACTCTACTGCTTTTGAAAAGCCACTGCCAAGTTTAGTGGTCAAAAATCTAAAATGTTTAAATGAAATAATATTGATAATAATCCAATGACATTTTAAGTTTTATTCCTCTAGTTTCTCATGTTTCATTGGAATTACATAGTTGAGATTATGGTATTTCATCGCACATGCCTGCTTATAGTATTCTTTAAAATTGCTTTACAACATGTTTTACTTCTGTGAACAGTTTTGAATGTTTTGACAGATGCATAGTAACTTAAGGACATTGCATTTGTTGAAGATTCACAGGTATGAAAAAACTCACAGGTAATTAAAACAGTCTCTCCTAATATACGTTCAAGTGTGCTGAAATCAGAGCAAGGCATTTATGTGTAGGGAGCATCTAAATAGCATCCCAGCCCCATCTGCTGAGACACTCACCAGAGGCTCATTACAATCCCTGGACTGTCTGTACAGCAGACACTTGAGTTGGGGTAGTGCTGTGCTCCATCTGCCTTTGTGTCTAGGCTGCACAATATGTGCGTCTTTGTACCGTGGCTTCTTGGTTGGCATTAATTAATTAATTAATAATTATTTTTTTCAGCCACCTTAGCCTTTGTTGCCGTTTGAACAAGTGTGTGCATGCATGTATATATACATGTACTTTTAAGTTTAAAGGACCCAAGCCACTCATTCCAGGGGAATTGCTATCGTTGCTTTCAGCTCAGTTGCATAAATCTCCGCGCATGGCTTGTATATTTATCTCATACTGAGCCTGTGCCACGCTGGTTGAGCTCCCTGTGGACTTGCAGCTGCCATAGATGGGCTGTGGGCAGCCTTCCAAGCCTTCCAGCCATAGTTTGGACAGCATTTATTTTTGACAGAGTAATCAGAGCCCTAATGTGGTTCCCTGCTGCTAGAGCCTGTGTTTTTAATTTTTATATTTTTCATTCTACAAAAAAATAGTAGCAGTCCCTGAGTTGGCCGTATGTTTGCTCATTGCATCACAGTTGTCAGCCCCCTTTTTTGGTGGTCTTCTCATGCTATCTTTGTCCCTTTGAGGTCTAGTCTCCTTGGTTATTTTGAGAAACCTTCCTACTCCCCCTACTTCAGCCCTACTCAAAGGCAAAGTCAGATTACTGGACCTTACCTCTTAATGTGAATTTCAGTTTGAATTTAGATTACATATTCACATGGTTTGCAGTTATGGTAAGAAAGCAATGCATTTAAAACATGAAAAATAGAGGTAAGGTGGAATTGTGATGAGACCCTGGATCTAATTTTTTAAAAGGCCCTATAAAAAACATGGACAAGTAAAATAAATAGACCCTTCTCAGATGAAGAAGTACAAATGACCGACAAACACACGAAGAAATGTTCAGTATTGCTGGCCATTAGAGAGATGCATTTTAAAACAGCACTAGGGGTTTCTTTTATATGAAAACCCAAATAATAAATAAAGAGAAAAAAATAGATACAGGAAATAGGGAGATGGATGATTCTCAGAGGAGGAGGAAATCGAGAGATGAACAGAAGGGGAAATGAGGGAACAAAAAGGGGAAGAAAACAAGGAATTAAGATGTATTTGTACATGTCCTGATTGCCCATAAAGAATGTAAACATTATGTCCTACAAACATGTATACTAATAAACATTTTAAAAAACAACACGGGTTGTATCTTATTTGAAGAAGTATCATCAAGAAATCAAATTGATAGTAAGTGTTGGTGAGGCTTTGGGGAAAGGAGCCCTGTGCCCTGTTGGCAAGAATGTAAACTAGTAACAATCACTATGAAAATAAGTATGGAGATACCACAAAAAAGCTGAAACTAGTTTCATTTCACCTAGCTAGTCCCCTTCTAGGTATTTTCCCAAAAGAATCAAAGACCTAATAGCACAATGATTTGTGCATACTCATATTTATAGCTATACAATTCGTAACAGGTAATCTTGGAAGCAGATTATAGGCCCACCAACAGATAAATGCATAAAGAATGTGGTATTTCTACACAATGGAGTATTACTCATTGTAAAGAGGGATACATTTTAGTCATTTTAGGAAAATGGATGCATCTTGGGACCATAATGTTAAGTGAAATAAATCAGATACACAAGTTTAAATATCACATCAATTTTCTTATATGAGAACCCCAGAGTATAAATGAAGAGCAAGAGAAAAGGTAGAAAACAGGAAATAAAGAGATAGGTCTTTTTCAAAGGGGCTCAAGAAATGGAGGGAAGGAAAAGGAGGAGAAGGGAACAGAATGAGAAAAATAATTGAGATGTGTTATGCACATGTACCAAGTTCCCACAAGGAATGGTGTGTATTGCAAACAGATACTAATAAAAATAAAAGTTAATAAAAAAGACCTTTAATTCCTTATTCTATTTACTTTTGAACTATAATGAGACCCTTGCACCATTGTAAAGTAAGGCAGCAACAGAATTGCTGTGTTAAATATCAAAGACCAGTGAAAAAGAAGATATGTTAATCTTCTAAGGTTAGATAGACCAAATTCTGAGTTACCAGTGTAGGAAAGGAAAGCAAATCTGAGACTTAGCAGTCTGCTTCCGAAATATGTGTCACATTGTGTTTCAGTGACTTTTTCCTGTTACTTATGGCTTATGTTAGTGCCTGGGGCCTACGTTCTGATCTTTTTCATATTTACTTAGTGCCTGGGTTTTTTATGATTCTGAGTTTTACCATATTTTCTCTGTTTCACTTATTTCTCTTAGTTCTTGGTTTTGGTTTTTGAAATTTTTTTTTTTAAACTTTGTATAATCTTCAGAGTAGTTACTGAGAGTACAAGACATAAACTAAAAAAGAAACAAAATGGATAATAACACAAATCTTTCTTTTCAAAGAACTAAGATAAACTAGCATAGTATAAAATGGTGATTTTTTTTTTTTTTTTGCTTTTGAGACAGGGTCTCGCTTTGTAGTTCAGGCTGGCCCTGAGCTCACTATGGTGCCCAGGCAAGCCACCGCGAACTCAGCAATCCTCCTGTCTCTGCCTCCCGAGTGCTGGGATGACAGGCGCCCAGCATTGTGGTATGCGGTGTTGATTGTTGGTGGGCGTGTCTCCACGCCCAGCATTATATGTGGTTACCGGAGATCGAACTCAGGACCTTGTGCTTGCGAGGCAGGCGCCGGAACCACTGAGCTAACCCTCCGGCCCTAAAATGGTGATTTTTGTATTTATAAGCTATCTTGAATTTTAAAAGCCAGTTACAACCATGACCTTAATAGTAAATAATACAATATCTTCTTCCAAGTTATTCTGTATTTTTGTTCCTAGAAATAATTTCTTCTACTAATTCAATATATTATTACTTTGGAAATATCATTACTTGGAAATTACTTTCAATATATTATTACTGTGGTGAAATAGTCCCTTTGTTGGCTGTGGATAGTCTCGTTTCATTGTTACCTATATTTAAATTGCCACATTGCTAGCTTAACATACACATTGTGCCTAGTTTTTTCTTTTTTTCTTTTTTTTTTTTTTTGAGACAGGGTCTTGCTTTGTAATTCAGGCTGGCCTCGAGCTCACTATGTAGCCCAGGCAAGCCTCGGACTCAGCAATCCTCCTGTCTCTGCCTCCCGAGTGCTGGGATTACAGGCGTGAGCCACCATGCCCGGCATGCCTAGTTTTTTCTTAATGACAGCATTTGTGCTTTTTAAAATTAAATTAGAAAAAAATACATAGTGTAGTGTTGAATCCAAATTGTGGCGTTGTTAAGGTTTAAACTCACTGAGTATCCCTTTGCTACTGGTTATCATTTAATAGGATTTTTTTTCATCCTTTAAAAAGCTACTCACTGTCCTGTTAATTTTTATGGTAAATGGTTTGTGCAGAATTTATGGCATTTTAATAACTGAAATTGAGATTGAGCCTTGGTTGTAAATGCTGTCAAGGGCTGTCTATATGGAGTCACACGATAAGGTTAATCTTCAGGATTAGAATGGTCTGAGCCAGCTTTCGGAGGGGGCCAGTGAAATACTGAGGATTTTGTCTCATACGGCTTCCAAAAACTAGTGAGCCAGTATTTTTTCTGTCTTAAATAGGTCATGCATACCCTTATTCTGATAATTATATTTCCTTCTCTAAGAGATCTGCCAAATATATTTGTCTTTTATTTCCAAAATTTCAATTATAGTATCTTAAACCTGCAAAACAGTTGTAAATATAATGATTATTTTTAAGTCCACCTACATTTTTTTTTGGCTTTCATTTTACTTTTGAATTCTTGCTCTTATCCCCCTACCTCCTACTTCTATGACTATGATATAATTTATTCCTGTGGTCCAGTCCTGACACTGTCGTGCATATCTTTTATTTTTCTTTAAAATTATTCTCAAAGGTGGGAGCTTATGGAGATGACTAGGAGTACCTGAGGTCATTAGAGTAGAGTGCACATGAATCCTGGTGATTTTGTTTGTTTTTAATATTTTTTTAGACAGGGTCTCACTTTGGAGGTCAGGCTGCCCTTGAACTCTTGATGTTCCTTCCACTTCAGTCTCTCCTGTGCTTGGATATAGCATGCGCCACCACCTGCTGTTCCCGGTGCCTTTAAGAAATGGAAGAGAGACACATACACATGTATGTTCCCTGTCTTTCGCCATTTGGTGCTCTGTGCCACCGCAGGACTTTGTCAGTGAGAGAGTGTCATTAGATGATGACTCTTGACCTTGTATCTTCAGAATCATGAACGACAATAAATCTTTTTCTTCATAGAATAGAATACCTTAACTATTGTCTTAGACTAGTGAAAAATGTGCTAGAACATAATATGTTTTCTAATATTTCTCATTATGAAGTGAAAGGAGCAAGAAGGCCCTGAAATGGTGTGTCACTTCGAAAACGTTTGGCTTCTGTAGATTGTTCAGTGGAACCAAAATTGTAGTTTGTCAGTTGTTACTTTTTTTACTTGTATTAGTCACATGTATCCAAATGTCTCCTGGTTTTTCACATGCTTAGGCTTCATTTGCAGGGTTAATTTATTGGTAATGGGGTCAACTGGACAGATCCATGGAAGGTGTTGGCTCCTCGGTCATGTGTTATTTTCTTGTTATAAATCCCAATGGGGATGTGCTATAGCTTGTTATATATGGGATCTTAACACAGTGTCTAGCACAAAGTACATGCCTGAATCGAGAGAATGAAGATGTGAATTCATCCCATATGGGCAGAAACCATGCTGGCCTATTCTAGGTTACTTGTTCTTTCACATAGTTCCTGGGCACATAGTAGGTGAGCAATAAATACATAGATATAGAATGATTCAAGAAATGCATGCCAGGTCTACTTGGTTGCCTGTGCTTATATGATCTGATACTCATAATTTGATGGTTCCCTTTTGACTTATTATTGTGATGGAAAATTGCACTGCATATAAGATAATGCTTTGCAACTTGTTTTCCCATTAT
>PVIC010028992.1:0-22837 GCA_004025085.1 Thryonomys swinderianus
AAAAAAAAAAAAAAAAAAAAAAAAAAAAAAAAAAAAAAAAAAAAAAAAAAAAAAAAAAAAAAAAAAAAAAAAAAAAAAAAAAAAAAAAAAAAAAAAAAAAAAAAAAAAAAAAAAAAAAAAAAAAAAAAAAAAAAAAAAAAAAAAAAAAAAAAAAAAAAAAAAAAAAAAAAAAAAAAAAAAAAAAAAAAGAGTAGAGCAAAAATTAATGCAGAAATTCATGAGACTAAGAAAAAAACAGAAAGAAGCAATGAGTGGAAGTCAGTTCTTTGAAAGATTATATAAAACTGACAAACCTTTAGCCAACCTTATCAAAAAAAAAGGAAAGAAAAGAAAAGACTCAAATACATACAATTAGCAATGGAAAGGGTGAAACACAAGAGATCCCTGCAGACATCTAGAAGATCATCAATACCTACTTGGAGAACCTGTATTCTAAAAAGATGAAAAATGCAAAAGAAATAGATTCCTAGATACATATGAATTACCAAAGCTGAATCAAGAGTATATAAACTTCTAAATAAACCGATATGAGTCAATGAAATTGAAGAAGTAATTTAAAAACCTACCAACAAAAAAAGCCCAGCCCCCACCAAATTCACTGAAGAATTTTACAAAAAACTTAGAGAAGATCTAATGCAGCTACTTCTCAACTCTATAAAATTAAAAGGGAAGAAATATTCCCAGATTCATTCCCAGAAGCAAGGTTTACCCTGATACCAAGGCCAAAGAAGGATCCAACCAAAAAAAAAACAAACCCAAACCAAACCACTACAGGCTAATCTACCTAATGAACATAGACACAAACATCATCAATTAAGAGTTCAGCAAATCATCAAGGTAATACACCATGACCATTCATTCATTCCAGGGATGTAGGGCTGTTCAACATATACAAATAACAATAAATTTAATAAATTATATTGAGAGAACCAAGAATAAAAACCATATGACCATCTCAATAGATGCAGAAAAAGCATTTGATGAAGTCCAATACATATTCTTGACAAAATCCCTACAGAAAATTGGAATAAATGGTCTTTAACAGCCAACATCATACTACGTGGAAAAAAAAAATGAAAGCTTTCATTCTAAAATCAGGAACAAGACAAAGATTTCTTTTGTCACTTATTCAATATAGTTCTGGAAATGTCAGCCACAGCAATTAGACAAGAGAAAGAAATAAAAGGAATAAGGATAGGAAGGAAGAAGTTAAAATTATAATTATTTTTGGATGACATAATACTCTACATTGAAGACCCTAAAAACTCCTCCAAAAGACTCCTAGATTTAATAACCAAATTTAGTAGCATAATTGGACATAAAGTCAACACTCAGAAGTAAAGAGCCTTCCTGTACATGAATAACAAATTCAGTGAGAAAAAAAAATTAGGAAAACACCACCTTTCACAACAGCATCCCCCAAAAATGTAGTACTTAGGAATTAATCTAAAGAAGAAAGTAAATAGCCTCCACATTGAAAATTACAGTACTCTGAAAAAAGAGATCAAAGAAGGTATCAGAAAATAAAAAGATATGCCCTGCTCTTGGGTAGGAAAAACCAACATAGTGAAAATAGTCCTACTTCCAAAATTGCTACACAGATTTAATGCAATCTCAATCAAACTTCCAACTGCATATCACACAGAATTAAAGAAAACAATCCTAAAATTCATTTGGAACCTATAATAACCAAGGCAGTTCTGGGCAACAAAGGTAAGGAAGGGGAGATCACAATCACTACAAAGTTACGTGATAAAAACAACATGGTATTGGCTCAAAAAAAAAAAAAAAACAGACCCAAGGAACAGATTAGAAGATGCAGAAACAACTCAAGACATACTCAGATTTATCTCTGACAAAGAGCCAAACACCTTCATTAGAAAGAAAAAGATACCCTCTTTAATAAATTGTGCTGGAAAAACTGGCTATCCACATGCCACAGGTCAAAACTGGACCAATATCCTTCATCATGCACTAAACTAAATTAGAAATGGATCAAATATCTGAATATTAAAACAGAAACATTTAGAGCCAGGGATTTAGCTCAAGTGGTTCCACGCCTACCTTGGAAGCACAAGGGGCCTGAGTTTGATCCCCAGTACCACCAAAAATCAAACAAATAATAAAAAAAAGAAACATTTAATTTGCTGGAAGATAGGTAGAACTCTGAGTAGGCAAAGATTTTATGAACAAAACCTCAGTCACAAAGGAACTATCACAAAGAATCAACAACTGGAATCTGATCTGATTAAAAAGTTTGCATGACAGGAGAAACCACCAACAGAGTGAAGTGACAATTCACAGTGTGAGCAAAAAATATTTGCTGTTCCTCAGACAAAAAGGACTATCTAGACTATATAAAGAACTAAAAAAAAAAAAAATTCAGACCCCCTCAAGTGTAAACACCCAATCCAAAAATGGGTATCTGAAAAAGACGTCTCAGATGAAGAAACAGAAACAGTAAACAAATATATAAAAAAAGTGTCCAACAATCACTGATCATTTGAGATTGATTGACACAATAATGCTGAGATTCCATCTCATTCCAGAAAGAAGGGCTATTAGCAAGCAATCAACCAATCTGGCTGGGTCTGGGGATTTAGCGCAGTGCCTCAAAAGCACAAGGTCCTGACTTCTATCCATGGTACTCCCCCCAAAAAAAGAATGAAAGAAAGAAACCAACCAATCAGAAATACTGGAGGGGCTGTGGGAAAAAAGGAACTTTCTCCACTGTTGGTGGGAATGCTGACTGGTGCGAACACTGTGTTAGTGTAGGGATTCTCAAAGAACAAAAACTGGAGGCCTCATTTTACCCAGCTATTCCTCTTCCCAGTATCTTCCTGAAAGAATTTAAAGCATCATACCACAGTGATATATGTACATCTCTATTTACAGCAGCACAATTTGTAAAAGCTAAATCGTGGAAACAGCCCAAATGTCCATCAACCAACTAGTGGATAAAGAAGATGTGGGGATTTTTTTTACACTGCTCTACCATAAAGAAGAACAGGCTTGAGAGTAACTGGATACACTCTGAGACCATACTCTTAAGTGAAATAAATAGGACACACATGTTTAAATACCACATTCTTTGGTGTGATAAACTGAAAGTGGAAATGAAGACTAAAATGTTTAACAGAAATTGGGAAATGGAAAGAAAATGCTCAAATGATAAGGGGAACAAGGAAAGGAGGAAGGGGCAAATGAAAGAAGGGACAAGAAAAAAGAAAAAATGGGTATAAGGCTTTTGTTTATACAGAAGCAAAAAGCGGTCAAAGGGAACAGAGGAATGGAAAAAAAGCAGCAGCAAAATATTATCACATACAGTTACAAATTCCCCATGATGAGTGCTATCATTATGTATATCTAAAGTGCACCAGTAAATGTTTTGGGGGAAAAAACACAAAGTGGGCCCCTTAACCACAATCTCCTGGAGACCACCTTACTCCCCCAAAGGGCAGCTGTAATGCACTGCAGAGGACATCAGTGCCCCATCTTCCTCAACAAACTTCATGAACATATCACCCAAGAAAACAGGCAAACAAATTTGCCAAACAGGCAGCCATTAGTCCCTCTTTTGTACCCCAATTTCATCCCCTATACACCCAAAGAACTTCAGATGCTCATGAAACAGGGAGCCATCTAAGAGGGACTATGGTGGCTCACATTAACAAACCTGCTATCTCCAAACAAATACAAAACAACTTTCTCCCTTTCTTTCATGATCAGTTTCATGCAGGAACCCTCTCCCATACTCACTTCCTAAAGTCTCACGTATACTTTACCTCTGACCTAAAGGCCACACTTACCGAAATTTCCTCAGACTGTCATCTCTGTCAGACCAACGACCCCAATCTAACATTCACCCTAATTCCTTCCCCACTCACCAAAGTATCCCTCCCAGGAACTGACTGGGGGATAGACTTCACTCATATAACCCCCACCAGAAAACCTGAGTTATCTTTTTGTTTCGGTTGATAGCTTTTTAAGCCTTCTCCACCTCCAAGAAGAGGGCCTCTACAGTCATCACTCATGTGTTGTTACTTAAGGAAATCATACTCCAATCCAGAGTCCCCTCTTCAAACTGACAACTAGCCTGAATTCATCTTCCAGATCACCACCCAACAAGTGGCCAATGCATAAATGTCACCTGAAAATTCCATCTTGAGGAGGCTTCAATCATCTGGTAAGGCAGAAAAGCCTAATGGTCTCATAGTCTTACCAAGCTCTCCTTTGAACTACAGCTAAACTGGATGAAATTCTTGCCTTTTGCTCCCCTTAAACTCTGCTCTCTCCCACATATGCCTTTCATGCTCAGTCATTTGGAACTTCTCTATGACAGACCTCTCTTGCCTTATGCTTCCCCAACCCAACCCCCAAATTCCCTTTTCCTAAGCCAATCCTCTAATACTGTCAGACTCCTTTTATAGGAATATGCCAACACCCTCCCCAAACCCTCCACAAAGATGGACAATAGTCCCTCCACAACCTCATCATTGCAATATGGAGATTGGGTCTTTATCTGTCTATATCTCTTCTCCATAGTGCTTAAAGCCAAAATGAGAGAGCTCATCAGGTTACCCTAAACATCCCTACAATAGCAAAATAAAGGAATTATATCCTGGATCCCCCCACCTTCTTAACCACTTATCAGTCCAATTATTTAAACACACAATGACTGAAAATGGCATTTCCATTTATTTTTATAATATGAAATATAAAAATGACAATTTTATCAAATTTATTCAATTTTTCTGTGTACAGTATATCTTAGAATATCAGTACAGGATGTAACATTACAACCTGGACAGTAGTACCTAGTCTCCAAATTCCTTTTACATTATTGTCTTTCTTTGAGTAGCAAAGAAAGTTCTATCATTTCTATATTATGAATACAGAATCTGCTCCAAAAAAGTATACAACAGGAAAAGAAAAACTTGTATAAATATTTTAATACTAATCAAGACATCATGAGATTGACATGTTATATTTAGCCTCTACAATTACAAGAGGTACACAAAGTGGTAGGCATTAGCTTCCAGACATTTAGTAGTACAGTGAACTGCTAAAGTGCATAGACACTTTTTTGAAGGATGTAGTTGACAGTAAAGGGACATCTATTTTGTTTTTCTATTTCATAGTGCAGACTTTTCCTCTCTGATATGCTACTAACATTTCTCCCTTTTTCAGTTTCTTCTTCTGTAAACCTTTTGGCACTTCCAGATATGTCTGTTTTGGATTGTAAAAGAATACCACTGAGTTCTGGAGAAACATACAAATTATATCTAATAAGTTTTATAGATTGTAGCACAGTCTTACAGGTCACTTTTCATAAATTAAAAAAGACACAAATTAGTAAAATAACCAGAAGATATTAGATTTCACTAGAAACAAACATCAAACTTTCTAAATGTTAGAATACAATATTCTAAATTTTAAAAGTATGCAAAAAAAGCCAATATAAAACAAACAGAAATACCTATATATCTTGTGAAAACAAGAATCAACAGGTTGAAATGACATCTCCCTAAGCAATGCTTGGGATAGTCAGCACATAAACAAACACGCTGTCCTGGTGCCACTCAAAGTAAACTGTTACGAGGCTAGAAAGAGCCATGTTCTTCCAGTGCTCTCCGACAGAGCCCATGTCCTTGAAGATCACCAAACTATCCACCATCCCAGAACAAGAGGAGGACCAAGTACCAACTACTGGCTTTTCAAGTGATTTCAATAGGCAAGTAAAGAGAGGAGAGCTCAGGATTGGGAGGGAGAAGGGCCAGAAATGATAGTAAAAAGAATTAGAAGTAGGTAAAATGAGCATTGAATTTATTGGAGACAAAATGAAACACTGGATTTGTTCAGGAGTGAACTGAATTAGGAAGTTATGGAGCCACAGGTCTTGCAATAGGGTACTTACAGTGGGGAAGTAATAAGGAAACTCATCTACGAAGGTGGAGATGAAGAGAGAGAAGTTATGAAGTGAGGAACTTACAGAGGGTGGGCTGGTGATTAAAGTGGTGAAGTGCTTGGTCCTTGGTCCTCTCCATAAATTCAACAAATACAATAGTTTCATTCAGCACCCTTTCTGGATCTGCCCCACCTGGCCCAAACAGCTGATTTAGCCATCCTTACCCTCTCTGGACCCTGGTTCTCACCCTAGCTGGGTATTTGCCTTTGAAGAAGCCAACCCCAAAGACACGGCGGCCCTGCTGACAGTTCTGATATTGGGCCCCCAGGAAAACTAGAGAGAATGTCAGACCCTCAAAATCCTCTGGCTCCACAGAGTCTGATCACAGGCCCACCGCAGGACTGCACCTGGCCCCAGGGCCTCTCCCTGGGTCACAAGCCTACAAGAGTACTGTTTCTCCCCTTGGCCTTCTCTCGCTTTCCTCCTATCAGGCTAAACCCAGCTGATCACTGCAATGCTAATCATCTAGAAATCCTCTTAATATCCAAGTACACTTCCTCTCAAGGCCCTCTTTACTCCACCACATCCAAGTATTGCCAGGGTAGAGGAAAGGATCCCCTTTAGCTCACAACATAGTCCAGGAATGCAAATGTTATGTTACATCCGAGAGTTGATTCTTCTTAAATCAAAAATGTACCACTCAGGCCGGGCGTAGTGGCTCATGCCTGTAATCCCAGCACTCAGGAGGCAGAGACAGGAGGATTGCTGAGTTCGAGGCTTGCCTGGGCTACATAGTGAGCTCAGGGTCAGCCTGAACTACAAAGCAAGACCCTGTCTCAAAAAAAAAAAAAAAAAAGTACCACTCAGTCAGGAAAGCCCTTCAGTACTACAGCCAGCTTTACCTCTCTTCCTTGACAGTCACAGCCTCTAGCTCCTCCTTTCCATGTGGCATAGTTGAAGGTCGACTGCCACCTTCTCCCCAAACTACCTCCCGATCCGATCAACTCCTCTCTCAGTTTGACCTCTCCAGACATGTCTCCCTAGATACCAGGATCTTTTGGATATGTGTCATCTCCCCAGGCCTAATATCTGAACTTTCGATTTCCCAGGAAAAATGGCCAGACTAGCCAAAAATGGGGATCAAAATCTCTCTGCTTAAAGACTACTGTCAGGAGTCTCTCGTACTCTTTTCAACCCTTTAAAAACCCCCAGGGTCGGTAAGAGAGTGCCCTTCTGGCTTCTATCCCCCAGTTCAGAGAGGTCCCTCTCACGTTCACCAATAAACTTGCTCATACTGTTGTGTGTCCCACCTCTCCATCCTCTCAACCCATGTTTGTCAAAACTGATAACAAATACAGTGTCTGTTTTCCCATGGCAAATCCTGACTTGTTTTTTCCCAATTTCCAAAATGTATTGTCATTTATAACCTCTGACAGTTGTACCACATTTCCTACATTTCTTAGAAACCAAGCAAGGTAATTTTAGAAGGTTTTGTACTAGAAATGGTTTCCTAATAGAAAGATAACGCTCACTTCTCAGTACAATTACCTCATGAATGTTGAGTTCTGTCTACTATCTTCCTGTATAAATCTTTTTAGTATACATGATTTCAACAATTTTTTCTCCTGGAGTATTAGCTATTGAATCCAGAGCCTTGAGCTATGATCCCAACCAACACTTCAAAAATTTTCCTGCTTTGGGGCCGGAGATTTAGCTCAGTGGTTCTGGTACCTGCCTGGCAAGTGCAAGGTCCCTGGTTTGAACCCCAGTGACCATATACAATAAACTCCACCAGCAATCAGTCACACACCACAGTGCTGGGCATGGTGGCTCACGCCTGTAATCCCAGCACTCGGGAGGCAGAGGCAGGAGGATTGCTGAGTGCAAGGCTTGCTTGTACTACATAGTGAGCTCAGGGCCAGCCTGAACTACAAAGCGAGACCTTGTCTCAAAAAATAATAATAATAATTTCTGTTTAAACAGGTTCTTACTATGTAGCCTGGGCTAGTCTTGAATTCAAGATCATCCTTGCCAGAGTGCAGGGATCACATGCATGTGCCACCATACCTGTCCTGATTTTAACAAATTTTGATCAGCAGACTTTTTGACATAGTTCTTCCTTGAGCTAATAAATGGTAGAATTTGGGAGTTATGACAAGAGAGTATGCTGCAGAGTAAAGATACTATTGTATGAGTTTATCTATACAACCTTGGGTAAAGCAATTTAACTGTCTTTTTAAAAAAAACAGTGAGTTCAGTAGCTTTCAAACTTTGTTGTTGCAGTTGTTGTTTTGATGGATGTCCCTAAGAAAGTTTCTCATAGAAACTCAGTATTAAATAAAAACTGATCAAAGCGGAGCCCTTCTGTGGAGGGTGCTCAGATCACATCACCTCAACATGGCCCTTAGTCCCATGAAGTTTGTCTGACGACTCTGGCATGGTGGTGAATGCCTGCAATCTCAGCATTTGGGGAGACGGAGGCAGAAGATTTCCAAATTCAAGCTCAATCTTGGTGATTTAGAGATTTAACAAGACTCTGTTTCAATTCAAAAAATTTTAAAAGTGCTGGAGGTCTAGCAAAGTGCAAAGGCCTTGGGTTCAGTTCCTACCACTTCAAAAATAAATAAATTTAAAATGTCTGAGGAATGCAATATAACCACCAAGAATGAAGCCAGAATTGCTGGCCATAACCTCAGCACTTGCAAGGCTGAAGCAGGATTGCTGCAACTTGAGGCCATCCTAGACTACATAGTAAATTCAAGGCTAGCATGAACTACATAGTGAGAACCTGCTCCCACCCCCCCAAAAAAAGTAAAACAAAACAGAGAAACAGCTAGGGATTTAGCTCAAGTGGTACCGTGTTAGGGTCACTTGAGGACTTATGGCTGCTACACCCTCATCCCAGGAATGCTGGCACCCCAACAAAAAGTGGTTGTGGAGATGTGCGGGTTATGGTACTCCCTGTGCTATCTGTCCTCTGATTACATTCTCAAAAAATGTTTTTGGATTGTCTGCTTAGGATGTTTACTTGTACTCAGTTAACCTTCCCTCTTCTTTTCCAAGGCTACCTATTACAGCCACCACTTCCACACTGTGCATTCTATAAGCCTGTGAGATTCTAATAAACTTTCCTATCAGCCACCAGTTACTTAACTGATAGTTATTCCATCATCCATGGCTGTCAGCCATCAGCTGGGTAGAACCATTGTCTGCCCATGATCCTGCTCCTAGTCTCCTTCCCCACCAATGGAAGAACTCAACAGTACCATGCATACCTTGCAAGCATAAGGGTCCAAGTTCAATCTCCATTACAGCAAAAAAAAAAAAGACAACATAATAAAAAACTCTTTCTTGCCTCTTCAAAACTTCAAGTCTAAGGGCCAGATATTTAGCTCAGTGGTTCCAGGCAGGCACCAGGTCCTGAGTTTGACCCTGTAACCACATACAACAATACCAGGTGTGGTGGCTCATCCCTGTAGTCCCAACACTTGGGAAGCAGAGGCAGGAGGATTACTAGGAGTTCACACACACACACACACACACACACACACCCCAGGAAAATAACTTTTAAACTCCAGCACTCCCAAAAATTATAGCGTCTGCCAAAAATGTATGCATTCTTCAGGAAAAGACAAATAGTATGATGTTTTTCAACAGATAATGTTGTTTGAGGACCTCTTGTAACTACAGAGACCAAAGGTAATTTGTATTAATCTTGTGATATCTGAATAAATTTAATATTAAAGTATTTGTATGTTTTTATTTTCCTGATGTGTATGTGTGTATACAGAAAGAGAAATAGATACTATAGTTACATATGGTTATTTATATAGTTATAAAATACCATACCATTGTAAGAGATCATTAACTGAAACGTCCAGAATAGGCACATCTATAAAGACAGAATATAGATTTGTGTTTTCCTAAGGCTAGGAGTTCAAGAAAGAGGAATGGAAGAAGGAAAGGCTTAATTTTGGAAGTGATACATATATTCTAAAACTAGATTATGTTGATGACGGCAAAATTCTGAAATACTAAGAACTGGTAAGCATATACCCTAAACAGATTAACTTTATGGTATACAAATTATATCTCAAAAAAGTCATTTTGCTAAATGAAAAAAACCAGACTCAAAAGATTACCTATTGTATGATTCTATTTACAACAGTGTGGACAAGACATATCTATAAGGACTGAAGTCAAGATTTACTTCTGCCAGGGCCGGGGATTTAGCTCAAGTGGTGTGGGAAGCAGACCCTGCTGGAGGAGACTCTTTTCAGACCTGGAGATCTGCACTGGGTGCTGCACCAACTAGCAGTTGCGAGATCTGCACTATGCCAAACAGTGCTGCCCAGCTCCCAAGATGATCTGCGACCTCTGGATCGCTGCATTGGGATGCCTGACTGAGAAGGTAAATGACCTGTGACTTGGACCCCTGACCTCTGTTCCTCAAATTGGCAACATGTTGTTTTCTTTCCTGTTCCTGTGTAGGTTAGGACCAAATTCTAATAGAATTAATTGTGTGCTAGTTGACATCCTTCTCCTGTTTGTGTGCTGATTTCCCGGGTGCTTTGTTCCTGTTTTTCTTCCCCTATAAGATAAAATGTAACCATTTTTGAGGCCACGTTGGCCCTCTGAAAAAGTATAAATACAACCTGCTCAATAAACAGGTGCCTGCTCAGTATCGACTGAGAGGTCCTCCCAATCCCATTTTCCTGTCTTCTTCTCTTTTCTTAATCTGTGCCCCTCAACTTCACGACCCCGCTGTTTTGTCCAGCTGGCTCTGGCAAAGTGGTACCACACCTACCCTGGAAACACAAGGGCCAAGTTTGATCCATGGTGGAAGGAAGGGAGGCAGGGAAAGAGAGAAAAAGAGAGGAAGGAAGGAAGGAGGGAGGGAGGAAGGGAGGGAGGGAAAGAGAAAGAAAAAGAGGAAGGAAGGAAAGGGAGGGAAAGAGAGAAAGGAAGGAAGGAAGGAAAGAGAAGGAGGGAGGGAGGGAAAAGAAAAGAAAAAGGATTTACTCTTGCCATACACTAGATAAAGAATGGACTGACCACAGAAGGAGACAAGGAAATTTTACACAATATTCTATGTATGATAGCTATACAACTGCTGGCATTTGTCAAAATTCATACAACTATACATCTAGAAAAAGAGCAAGTTTTACCCTATATAATTCTAACCCCAAAACTGACTTTTTTCCCAGAGAGGGTTTCACCATATCACCCAGGACAGCCTTGAACTTCTAGGCCAGCTTAAGCTGGAACTACCAGCACAACCATATCTAGCCTTTTAAAAAGACAAGCTTACATTGTAGAGATTTAGAAAACAGTATTTGGAAATTTGAGAACAAAGGAACAATAAAAATATTTCAAATATACTAGACACACTGAGTTCCACAATATATCTTTTGTATAACACCAAGATTATATAATAATGCCTATTACAGAATGATAATATAGTCATACCTGAGAACCATGGCAGAAATGAACCCCTGGGAATTTAGAATCAATGTGAGAGAAAGGCTTTCTTATCAAAGGCAAATTAGTGAATGTCAATATAAAATTAATGATTTAATCAACAGTAATTTTAGGGGAAAACTATTTAGAATTGAATCTTGAGATACACTCAGTTTAACCAAAGTAAATACAAACTATCCCTTGGACCTGCTGAAGAAGAGGGGAGGAGGAAAAGGAGAAAAATTCACATACTGTATTAGCACTGGGACAACACTCTTCATAAAGTGGAGGGAGAATAGGAGGTAAACTAAAAACTGCATCGGTATGAAACACTATTCAAGAAAGAAAGAAAAGACTAATCTGCCAAATACAATTACTAAAACTCTATCATGAAACAGATCACTTAATATCTTTACCCAATATGGAAGAATACCCCTCAAAACAATTTGAGGCACTTTGCTTTCCAAAACAATTGTCTGATTAATCTTCCAAAGTCATTGATCCTGAAAACACCGAATACAGTGGCAGAAATTAATATTCACTTTCTCAACTATAATTAAGAGGGATTCTGATGATTTGGTTAACATGAGTCACTCGCACAAAACCAAACTGTGTCCATCAAGCAGATAAAACTGTATTTTGTGTTTCGCAAAACTGAGGAGTAGATAACATACTAAGGTAGTCAACAAGCTCTCCTTTGACATCTCTCTTTAAAAGGAATAACTTCATTTATAAAGAATATACTTCACTGAGGGGAGGGACACAAGAGGGAAAACACTGAGCCTGCCTGGTAAGCACAAGGTCCTCAGTTTGACTCCTGGTACCAAAAAAAT
This sequence comes from Thryonomys swinderianus, assembly GCA_004025085.1. Classification (NCBI taxonomy): domain Eukaryota; kingdom Metazoa; phylum Chordata; class Mammalia; order Rodentia; family Thryonomyidae; genus Thryonomys; species Thryonomys swinderianus. The sequence continues at coordinate 12,202 of PVIC010028992.1, forward strand.
AAAGAAATCCCAGGGCCAGAGGGTTAGCTCAGTGGTTCCGGTGCCTGCCTTGCAAGCTCAAGTCCTGAGTTCGATCCCCGTTTACCACATATTATGCTGGGCGTGGAGACACGCCCACCAACAGTCAACACCTCATACCACAATGCTGGGCGTGGTGGCTCACGGGCACTCAGGAGGCAGAGACAAGAGGATTGCTGAGTTCACGGCGGCTTGCCTGGGCACCATAGTGAGCTCAGGGCCAGCCTGAACTACAAAGCGAGACCCTGTCTCCAAAAAAGCAAAAAAAAAAAAGAAATCCCAAAGTTCTCCTGACTCCACCAGTGTTTTTCCCATTATATTATACGTCCACCTCACAAAGCAGTTATAACAACTCTGAAGTCATACAGACCTGAGCTCAAATTCCAGCTCCTCACTTTACTACTCCTGGGAAACAAAGTTATGTAACTAAACCCCACTGTGCTCATCTGTAATTAGAAATAACATTTTCTACTCAATTAAATGAAAGAATGCATACAAAGTGCCTATCACACAGCACAGAACAAAACAAAAACTCAATACATTTTTTGGATCAAATAACAATTACAAATTTAAAGTATATAATATGGCTGTTATCCCAAATGACTCGACACAATAGCAGTACATTATTAGGATAGCCATATTTTGTCAGTACATTTCTTTTAATATAATCATATCAGAGAAACATTTTAAGGAACAAAGAAAATGTAAGAATGCAGAAAAGAATACTACAAAGATATTTCTAAACTCTTATTTTTATTAGAATATAATTACTAGGATATGTGCCATGTTGAAGTGTACCTATTTATAAGTAATCCTATACAGGGCCAGAGATTTAGCTCAGTGGTTCTGGCATCTGCCTAGCAAGCCCAGGCAAGCCTCCAACTCAGCAATCCTCCTGTCTCTGCCTCCTGAGTGCTGGGATTACAGGCATGAGCCACCAGCCCGGCAATTCAATGGCTTTTATATTCCCCAAGTAATACAACCCTCACCACTAACTACCTTTTAAAATTTCCACAGCATAACCCTCAAAACCAAGATATCTAATGTCTTTATTTTTTAAATCTATTTACCTTGAGCTAGAGATGACATTACATTTACATTATTAACAATCGTCCTTTTCAGACCCAGTACTTGTGTTCACATGTGTCTACAATCACCGCACAAACTGACAAAGACAGAATCCCTAGGGCTGCAGGGATAGCACCATTGCACAGTGCATGAGGCCCTGGCCGGGACACCCAGCAACGCCAAATGAATAAAGAAAGAAAACTGAAACACGTAATCTCTGCCCTTCGAACAGTTCAGTCCAGGGAGAAGCAGACATGTAAGTAAATATTTATTTTTCAAAGTGGTAACTGCCCCGACGCGGTTCCCCACAGCACTGCCCAGCAACGCCGCTGGGGAGGGAATCTCCCCTAGATCCAGGAGGCGGTCAGAGAACTGTGTGGTGAGGAGTCAGCTACGGAGAGCGAAACGACACAGCATCAGAAAGGAAAGCAGTACAAAGGCTATGGAAGCTCTCCTATGCCATGCTAAAACTTCGTGGCCTCCAGTGACAATGAGGAAATCAGGATGGATTTTTTTTTTAATAATTTTTTTTTTTTTTTTGAGACAGGGTCTCGCTTTATAGTTCAGGCTGGCCCTGAGCTCACTATGGCGCCCAGGCAAGCTGCCGCGAACTCAGCAATCCTCCTGTCCCTGCCTCCCGAGTGCTGGGATTACAGGCGTGAGCCACCATGCCCGGCACTGTGGTATGCGGTGTTGATTGTTGGTGGGCATGTCTCCACGCCCAGCATTATATGTGGTTACCGGGGATCGAACTCAGGACCTTGCGCTTGCAAGGCAGGCGCCGGAACCACTGAGCCAACCCTCTGGCCCACAGGATGGATTTTTAAAAGAGAAAATTAACAGAGTTGTATTTGGGTATCCTGTGAAAGATGGGGATGGATCTGCCATTCGCCAGGTAGGTAAAACCTAGACCAATTAGGCTGCACATCCAGCAAGCACACATGGGAACCCTCAGAACGCAGTGTATTCAGTGGTAAATATTTAATGTAAGCCCAGCAGAGGGCTCGAGCCCCAACTCCAGGGACTCTGGTTGTCTTGCTCAGGGAGATTACTCTGCATGATCCGCTGATGGCTGAATATTCTAAGCATCCACCTCACAAGGAGGCCTAGCTCAGAAGACTTCATTAAACCAATAAGCCTCTATTGTCATACAGAGCCACAACAAACCATAGATACCCATTATTCTTTCATTATCCCCAATCTGTTTCTCAAAATTCTTTTTCCAGATCTCTAGGTATTTCTGCTTGACTCGTGTTGTTCTACCTTTAATTTCTTTGTTGTTGATAGGGGTGTTTGTTTGTAGGACTAAGGATTGAACCCAGGGCCTTTGCAATGAACTGTATACTCAGTCCTTTTTACAATTTTTTATTTTAAGACAAGGAATCTCTTTGTCACTAAATTATCCAGCTGGGCTTGAAGCTGAGAACCTCCTGCCTCAGCCTATTGTACTGGGATTATAGGGAGAGCTAGCACACCTGGCTTCCACCCTCAGTGTCTCATGGTTTGATCTTTTGTTTTTCCCTTTAACCAATCACTTTATAAACTGGTATCTCACAAACTTTGGCTATCCGGAGTAAAAACTTTCTGAATAGCCATGGCCCCAATGTCCTCTCATTCCCAAAATACTAGACCTAAAAAGAGACCCAGTAGATAATCTCATTCCAGCTATAAATTCACAAAGAAATAATTAGGTAACAATAGAAATAAATATGAAATACTCAGTTCAAATCAAGCATGGTGGTGCACACCTACAATCCCAACATTTGGCAGGCTGAGACAGGAGATCACTGTGAGTTCAAAGTCAGCCTGACTTATACATAGAGAGTTCAAGGCCAGCCTGAACTACAATAGTGAGACGTCAAAAAAAAAAAAAAAGACTCAGAAATCTTTGTTAGTGTCCCAAGGGGTCATCTTATACAACACAGATTTCCATCCATAATATCTCAAGTTCCATTTAACTGACATACATAGCACTCTTAGGTTATATGAGCACAGACATGTATCATACGATGATGCTTCAGTGTATCTTTACCTATATCATCACCACCCCTTTTCTTAGCACTGCCTATCCCCACCAATAGAAGGGATGAATGACAGAGGGAGTCTGAGTACTGCCATTGTAGGCGGAGCCAGAGACCACTCTCAACTCCCCACCCAGCACAGCTGCACCCAGTGAGATGGACCATCCCTCAGCCCTGCTGTTGGCAGCAATTAGTACATCTGTACTTTTCCAACCTCATACTTACACAGCATCACTCAGGCCTTGTTCTTGGCAGGTAGTCACAACTTCCCTTCACTGAAATGATCCCATAAAGACCACATAGCCTGAACGTGAGGGACTGCTCTAATCAGCGCTAGGACAGCCCCTCAGCTTTGTTTTGAAATACACCTGTGCTGTTGAGCTCCTACCTTGTTTCTCTTCCTCCTCTTTTCCTAGCAACAACCAGTAGTCAAAGAATCTGACCATAAGCGGAAGTATATGCAAGCAGTGATGGCAACTGGAAATGGTGATACGAAGGCTGAGGACATGGGAGAGTCCGTGCTTAGAAGGAGTACAGCTCAGAGCTCAACCTCCAGCACCATTAAATGAGAAATGACCTTAAGAGGTTATATTAAATGAGTGGCCAAAAGTATAAATTAGCCAAAGCAAAGAAGATGATGAGATGGGAAAAAAGCTATCATGTCAGAAAATATGGTGGAAAATAAAATTGTGTAATTCAAAAAGTGAAGCAAAGTAGTTTTCTCACTCTTTTTGTCATTTTCTTTCAATCAGAAAGATATTATTTAAAATAGTCCATAATATTTATTATGACACGCTGAAAGACGTAATTTGCAGCAAGATAGTATACTGCTTTATTTCTTAATAATCAGACTGTCTGATGTGCCCAATACTAAAATTAGAATATTAGTATGCTTCACCATAAAATTAGAAAACAATTCCTAGATGTGTTTCTGTAACATACTCACTTAAACAGCTTATCTAAATTGCCCAAAATGTATCAAAAACTAGATTAAAAGTGTTGGCTTTTTAGATGAGCTATGCTACACATAAAATCTGACGTTGTCGAGGTTGGTTCACAATCTTATATACTACAGCTACACCAAGCAAACTCCTAGGTACGTTTTTTATTTTAACATCCTCACATTTAATAGAACCTGATGTGGGACACAATTTGAAGTTACATTCTAGTTCTGAAACTATTTTTTTACCAGATTTTTCTTTCAACAGTCAAATTTCTTTGATGGAATAGCTTCTGAGTGGCCTCTCAAAGAGGAGATGGGATACTCTATCATATAGATAGATGTGTACTATGAAATCTCAGGCTCAAAAAAATCTTTCCAGAACCACGGATTTAGTCAGTGGTTCCAGCATCTGCCTTGCAAGAGCAAGGTGCTGAGTTCAATCCCCAGTAACCACATATCACAATACCAGGCGTGGTGGCTCATACCTGTAATCCCAGCACTTGGGAGGAGAGGCAGGAGGATTGCTGTGAGTGTGAGTTTTGCCTGGGCTACATAGTGAGTTCAAGTCCAGCCTGAAATACAAAGCAAGACCCTGTCTCAAAAAACAAAACAAAACAAAAAAAACTTTCCAGACATCTACACCAGTCCATAATGTCCTTCTGATCTACAAACCTCCAATTCTAAAAATAACTTTAAGGGTCTTGATTTTTCTAGAGGCAAAAACTGAACAAGGCCTAGCTAGGGTGTTTTCTCCAGCCTAAAACTGACCCCAAGAAGTATGTGAGGCCCTTCAGAGAACTCTGTCTTCCTGTGTTTTGATCAATGTTCTTATCTGTTTAGCCTACATCTTACCAAACACACACACACACACAAACACATAAAACCCTAATGGTACCTGACTAGAACATTTGGAATCCTTCAGAAATCCTGAGGCCAGCAGTCCCACTTGGATATCCTCAGAATTATGTGGGCCCAGATAACAGGGCACTGAGTTAAACTGGGGGGAGAGGGGGTAAAGGAGTTGGGGTAATAAGGTAAAGGGAATTTGCCTGACTGCAAAGTATTAGTACCAGACTATGGAGTTCCTAATGTTTTGGTTTATCCCTACAAATTCAATGGAAGTAACTAGACATTTGAGTGTGCCTGTGAGCACACTATTTTGATGTACCCCCTTTTTCAGGTCTTGGACCTAGAGCCTTTGCTACATTTTTTGGCTCCTATAATAAATACCTCTTCACAGCAAGCCACTTTATTAATCTTTCCAACATCAGTAATCCCCTATTCATCAGTCCCTAAACTAGCCCTTCTTGTTCTCCTTTTCCAAAGCAAAATAACTTATTAACATTGGCATGCCTCTGAACACTGATGGCACAAATGCTGGATACTGCCTTCTTTTTTTTTGAGAGAGAGAGGGTCTCGCTTTGTAGTTCAGGCTGGCTCTGAGCTCACTATGTAGCCCAGGCAAGCCTCGAACTCAGCAATCCTCCTGTCTCTGCCTCCCGAGTGCTGGGATTACAGGCGTGAGCCACCATGCCCACGCCTGGCACTGTGGTATGTGGTATTGATTGCTGGTGGGCATGAGTCACCACACCCAGCACCATTATGTGGTTACCGGGATCAAACTCAGGACCTTGCGCTTGCGAGGCAGGCACCGGAACCACTGAGCTAAATCTCCGGTCCTGGATAATGCCTTCTTATAGGTGCCCAGCCTCAAAGTTCTAGCCTGGCATTCTGCTGGTGCTCAAAGTGCACTGGTGGAGGGCAGGAACTCTGGAGCTGGCTGGCAGGGTCCCCAGGGACCCTTCCCAGCCAGCTCCAGGGGAAAGTACTCTTTATCCTCCAGAGAAACTATTTTTGGAGGACACTTAGGTTTAAGAACAGAGAGGCTGAGGGGCTGGAGGGTTGGCTCAGTGGTTCAGGCGCCTGCCTTGCAAGCGCAAGGTCCTGAGTTCAATCCCCAGTAACCACATACAATGTTGGGCATGGAGACTCACGCCCACCAACAATCAATACCACATACCACAGTGCCGGGCGTGGTGGCTCACGCCTGTAATCCCAGCACTCGGGAGGCAGAGACAGGAGGATTGCTGAGTTCGAAGCTTGCCTAGGCTACATAGTGAGCTCAGAGCCAGCCTGAACTACAAAGCGAGACCCTGTCTCAAAAAAAACAACAAAAAAAAAGAACAGAGAGGCTGAAATGCGCTTTTTAGGCCTCATGGGTCACATTTCCTGTTAATGATCAAATGAGCCTGTATTGTATCCATCAAAAGATTTTCAAATATCAGCTAAAAGGTGGAATTCAATAACCCTCTTTTTTTAATTGGATCATTTAACTGATACCAAAGAGGTCTATTGGAAATAAAATTCATACATAGCTACTGCAACCACACAATTAAGATTTAAATCTGAACTCATCTTTTCTGTTGTAAGATGCCACTGCTCTGTGAAGATTCATAACTTACATTATGGAATTAAATTTAATTCAACCCCAGCTTTATGTGCTTATTTTTAGTTTGGACTGACTCTTCTCAACTTGTCAAGTATGACTGAAATTTGCTGACAGTAATTATCCCCAAGCAAGTATGTATCTGTTTTTTGATTCAACTATACTAAAGTCAGCCAAATATACCTACTAAAGAAATGCTGGTTAACGTAGGGACCATCCCCTTTCCCAAGCTCCCTTCCACACCTGTACCGCCATGGCATCCTCCCTCTGTCTCAGCCCTCACCCATGATGTCCGTGGTTTGCTATTTATGTGCTTGTCAATTTCTCCTTAAATTTTAAGTTCTTGGTTGACAAGAATACTTACTCTTCCACCTACCCAATGATTTGTTTTGCAGAAAATGTTTGAAAATAACATACAAACATAAAATAACCATACTTTTTTAAGTCGGGAAAGAAAAAATCTAATTCACACTGGCAAATGTAACAGCATTAAACTGACATAATACCTATCATGGAATCTTTGAAGTCACACCAACCAGAAGAAGGTAGGCCCATCTGTAAAACTTTTACCTTGTAAGGATAATCACATGATCACACAAAATAAAGTTAGAAATGTGAAGTTTGTTCTTTGCTTCTCCTTCACTTCTATATTCAATCAATAAGACTTGTCCATTTAATCTCCTGAATGTACACATACTCCACTAGCAATGATTCTCAAACCTTGACATATGTAAAAATCACCTGGAAAGTTTGTTAAAACATACTGTTTTAATCCCAGCACTTAGGAGGCAAAGGCATGAGGAGGACTGCTATGGAGCTTGAGGCTTGCCTGGGCTCCATACTGAGCTCAGGGCCAACCTGAATTACAAAGCGAGACCCTGTCAAAAAAAAAAAAAATACTGTTTGCTCCATCCCTAGTTTCTAATTCACTGGGCCTGAGGTGGGGTCAAGAATTTACAGTTCAAACAAGTACTCAGGTGATACTGATATCAATCTCCAGAGACCACCCTTTGAAAAACAAAACACTGCTTCAACCCATCCCTTCCTCTCTCTTCCATGCTGCTGACTGAATTCACAGTTTCTTCAAAAGGAAAAGATCCCTAGCACTGTAACATAGAAGGATAACCTGAGTGACAAAGAAGAACAGCTAGATTTGTTTCTGATTTTGATTGGTTTCCTTTGGTGGCAATGGTCTTCTCAAAACTCTGCAATGATCATTAGCACTCAGGAGTGAGTCCTGAAGCATTTCTGGAGTTGTCTAAAGAGCCTCTAAACATGAACTGGCAAATGAGGTCGTGGTCATGCAAGGAGTCAGAAGCAGAGGAGGGGAAAAAGGAACGCTATAATCACTGTCGAAAGGGTGTTCTCTGTAGACAAGTGAATAGAGCTATTGTACACAAACTCAGTGGTTGCCAAGCATGTTGCCCAATTAATTTGCCTGTATGAGCATGGCACGGAAAGATCTCTTTAGAGAACGTGGTCCATGTAAGTTTGTGATTAGTCCAAGCCTGGACATTTTGAACCTGAGTTTTTTTAAGTTTCTGTCCTCCAAATACGAAATATAAGGAAGCTGGAAGTATCATGAAAGTAAAGCACTATTCCTAGAAAGAATAAGCAATTGCACTGGGAGAAGACCAAAACAGTGGTCTTGCCTTAGTCAAAACATGGACAACAATAAGAAGGATTATGTGGTGCCCTCAGGAGGCCAGGGGTACATGATTTAGATCTAGGGTTCAGTATTTCAGAAAAATTGAGGTTCAAGACCATGTACACTTGGATTGTCTGTTCTCTCTAGTCTACCTTTGACTCTACCTATAATTCAAGTATTTGTAGTTTGTAGAAGTTCAAAGAATTGCACTGGTCAACAGAATTTTGAGTCTTAAAGGAGTAGAAGCCCTGCTGCAATGCTAGAGTGGTTATATGACTAGGTGTTCTGATCTCTAGAGAAAACACCTTTCCTTCTGTTAACACAGAAATGAAAATGACTTAATTCATTTCAAAATTCTCAGCTGCGTTAGAAAACCATTCAGGCACCTGACTTGAGCCAGAAGAGTCGAGAGCAGAAAACAAGAGAGAAAATGACCATCACCCACCTCCAGAAAAGCAACACTCTCCCTCCCCAAGCACCACATAGGTAACAAAAAGAACCCAGAAAGTTGCTGCCAATTGCCAACAACAGTTACAGGTGTTGTGTTAGCCCTGCTGAGGCACACCTGAGATTAGAGTAACACACAAGGAGCCAGTCCACAAAGCAGAGCCTACAGATCAGACGGAATAGTACAGATGAGACTAGTAAAGATGAAAACAGCTGAAAACAGACATAACTAGAAATAGACTGGATAGAATGTTAACTTCTTATTGGGCCAAGAGATTAGATATGTTTCTGTGAGGTCCGTATACCCATGTTAGGTGATTTTGATTTAGGAGAAAGAAGTGAAGAAGGCTTCTATGGCTATAATGATCCCTATATTCAAAATTCTAATTCTGGGAGACCTTTAATGCTCCATGAAACGCTGCACTGTACACTCATTTAAAACTAAGGCCAGGGATTTAGCTCAAGGGGTACAGCTAACTTGCAAAAGCACAAAGGCCTGAGTTCAATCCCCCCAAAAATAAATAAAATTAGTTCTCAAAACTTGGAGGAACAGGGAAAAAACTTGAAAGGCTTAAAATTCTAAGGGATAGGGCTGGAGGGTTAGCTCAGTGGTTCCAGCGCCTGCCTCACAAGCGTAAGGACCTGAGTTCGATCCCCGGTTACCACATATAATGCTGGGCACGGTGGCTCACGCCTGTAATCCCAGCACTCGGGAGGCAGAGACAGGAGGATTGCTGAGTTCGCGGCGGCTTTCCTGGGCACTATAGTGAGCTCAGGGCCAGCCTGAACTACAAAGCAAGACCCTGTCTCCAAAAAGCAAAAAAAAAAAAAAAAATTCTAAGGGATACACCAAAAGTCCTAGGTGCTTACAGACTGGGCCCCATTACTTTAACAAATAATAAGTGCAGAATTTTATCAGAAACATCAAAGGCTCTATAAATACCACATTTACATTCAGTACTTCTCACCAGTTTGCAGAAGAAAATTATTTGGAATGGGATAGGTTCAAATTATAAAAATTATATAGTTGCTATAAAATGTTTATTGTTTTCAGGTGTAAGAAATGTTAACATAGAAGTTAACATAACAAGCAAACATCAGATTTATTGAAGTGTAAGTAAGACTTTAAACTAGGTGGTATGGGCTCATGACTTACGGCTTTCTTTTTACAAATTCTAAACTATAATCTACCATATAATATTTTGGATCATTTTAAGAATTTTAATGTAGTAATTATAACATGATTGGTAAATCTTTTGTAAGATTAGTGCCTATTTATTTTGCTTTAAATATGTTCATACCTATACATAAATCACTATAAGTGTATAACAAAAACGGCTTTTAAAAAACGTCTAATACTAATGACAGCATGACTATAATAAATGAGTATCTGGGCAATATAAAAATAGCACTCAAAAAACACATGCTCTTTATTATACATTAGGTTGAATTGCCTCATTTAACAATTCAGTCCAAGCATTTTATAGAATGCAAATCATACAAATATCCATAGTAAAATCTGCTAGGGCTAATGCTTCAGGATCTCTCATGGTTGCCACTGACACTTTAAACAGCAAAAAGAACAAAGCACAATTGTACATCTAGAATTTACCTTCTTTACTAAAAACACAGATTTGCATTAGTTTTGTACATTAAATATTTAATTTAGAAATTTAAAAAATATAAGTGCTTCTAAAACTAACATGAGAATTTCTGAACTATCCAAAGTTACATTTGGGGGCCGGAGGGTTAGCTCAGTGGTTCCGGCGCCTGCCTCGCAAGCACAAGGACTGAGTTTGATCCCCGGTAACCACATATAATGCTGGGCGTGGAGACACGCCCACCAACAATCAACACTGCATACCACAATGCCAGACAGTGGTGGCTCACACCTGTCATCCCAGCACTCAGGAGGCAGAGAGAGGAGGATTGCTGAGTTCGCGGCGGCTTGCCTGGGCACCATAGTGAGCTCAGGGCCAGCCTTAACTACAAAGCGAGACCCTGTCTCCAAAAAGCAAAAAAAAAAAAAAAAAAAAAAGTAAGGG
>PVIC010028993.1:0-22838 GCA_004025085.1 Thryonomys swinderianus
TCCATTAAAGGGCACAGCCCAGAGACAAAGCGTCCTGCCACTGGGCCCAGTGTCCTAAAGCTTCTATCATCTCCCAGCAGCACCACAGGCTGCAGACAAAGCTTCCAATGCATGGTCTTTGGAGGACAAATAAGATAAAAACCAAAACAAGTAATTTAATTCAATTCTCTTTTTAAAAAATCCCAACAAAGTAGAAACTCAGGAATTGTTGATTTACTATAAGGGCAGTAATGAATTATAAATCTCCATTTTAGAAAGCTGAACTAGCATTTAAAAATTAAATTGCGAAGGATATTCAGGCATCAAGAAAACCTGTAAGTAATATTGAAACTTTTAAAATATGTATGACAGAAAAAAGCATCTACATCAAGATGTGTTGCTTTGCCTCAATCTCTTAAAACTAATACAGAAAGAAACTTTCCATGGAGAATGAATTTCCATGAGTAGAAATCCAAATGAAATTAAATCTTGTGTCCAAAATCAATGAATAGAAATGAAACTGGGAAGATCACCTTGTTATTGTCCTTACCCTTGACCTTCATTATTAGCTAGATACCTCATAAAGCATGACTCCTCAACTAGTGACATAAAAATGTTGGGTGACTGCATGGAAAATTACTTAAGATAAAATATCAATGGTAAATGAACACTGAGATTCCATTTTACACCAGAAACAATGGCCATTATCAAGGAATCATATAATAATAAAAGTAACTTACTTTTTCATTCCTAATTTTCTGTCCTTGTGCTTGACAGCATCATCCATTCAGAGGTTCAAACCTGACAAGAGAGTGCCATCTTTCATGCCATCTTTTCGTGCTTTTTCATCACTGTGTTTCCCCGGAGGTCCTTGTGTTACTGACTTGACCCCCAGGGCAAAGTTATTCTGAGAGGCTGTGGAATTTCGAAAAGTGGGGTGCAATGGAGAGCTCTTCAGCTTATCCACTCAAAGAGAACTGAGGGAGCCTGGTATGTGTTCCACATTGCTTCTTGGTTCACTGTGCTCTAGCCTTGACATCAGAGGCCTAATCCAGTGATGCTACCTGATGTTGGACTGAAAATTCCAAACCATGAGACAGAATCAACCCTTTCTCTTTATGAGTTAATTACCTCAAGTACTTTGTTATAGTGATAGGAAGCCAACAAATGCACATGCAAAGTTAACTGAGAAACCATCTTGTTGTATCTCCTTAATAAATCTGTAATATGTACCTCTTCTACAATTCCCATTGACAAGACTTTTCACATTCTACCTACCACCAAAATAGCATCTCCATTATTTTCCTGTCTCTGTTACATAAATTTCAAATCTCTCTCACAGCCTGTATCATTTTTATAATGCTAAAATATAAAAGAAAATCAATTCCTGTTACACTCCTGCTCAAAGAGCTTTGTGCTTCCCCCAAAATGTTTCTATAAAAGACTGAAACTCTTCTTTGTGTTTACATACAGGAAGTTTAGAGTCTGACTCATTTTCAAGCTAATTTCACTGCCCAATTCTCTCCTACATAAGCTTTTGTCTTGAGGCACACTAGCAAGTATCAGTGCCCTTTCTTTAAAGTGATTTTATTTTCCTCTTGGGTCACAACCAAAGTACTTGTAGAAAGGGGCCTCCTTGCTATTTATGAAAAACTTTTTTAAAAAGTTGTTATCATTCAGGAAAAGTGATCACAGCTGAGGATCCCTGGGTCAGAATTGGAATCGCCTGCGTCAGGAAAGGGAAGTCCTCTCTGTGGGCCTTTGACAGGAGGCCACTTTCAGCATTGCATGTGAAGAGCCAGACGCTGCCTTCCTCTGCTTGGCAGAGGGGAAGAGAAATCTGGAGGGGCTGCCAAGTTTGCAACAGAAGAGCTTTCAGATCTAGAGCAGAGACCCTTGAGGACCAGTGAGCCCAGCCCGCCAACTTCATGCCCAAGGACTTGGCAGGCACCTACTTGTCCTCATTAAACTCCAGTTTGGATCATGGCACTTTACACTCTGACCCAGCCGCAGCCAAGGTAAAATACAAATGACAGGAGACACATACACAGGTACAGAGCAAACCAAAAGTTTAACCCAGAAATAGGCAAAACATCAAATTCATTTTTAATCATTGTCAACAGAATGCTGCACAGGTAACTCCGTGTCTCTAGAGCATTTCTTTGATATCTAGTTTCTCTCATTCTTTTTTTTTCTTGATGCCCTTAATTAGTCCCCATTTTGTGATTCCCCCCACTGGCTTTAATTAAATTTTCTGTACTTTCAGTTTGTCTGCCAGCCAGTCCATGCAGGCAAGGTTATCAGGGAAGTTAGTCAAATCCCAGCTTCCTCTGCAGTTTCCCTCACCCTTGCTTGTGATTTCCATGATTAGTTAGTAAGCGCTCAGCCCCCGGGAGCGGCTGTTTCTGAGAGTTTCAAAAAGGCTGGTGCTCTGCACGTTTTTTGTCTCTTGTCACTTCCACTCTTCATTCCCCTCAAATGAAAGAAACATACTGTCATCACATTCTGATTTCTCAAGATCCATTTAATCTTCTATTGAATCTGCCGTGTTCTTCACACCCTGGAGGAAATAACAGCAGCGAGCCCTGGGATACTGAGTGAGCTGCTGAGGTCTTTGGGAACGTGAGTTATTTTGATTATCAGCACCCTGCAATTCTTCTACTTGTTTATACTCATGAGAGTGACACAACAACAAAATGATTGCTAAGGTCATGAAAAATACTCCATCATGGAAAGTACAGTTTTAGAATTTGTGCTTTTTTTTTCTCTCTCACCAAGTGAAATCTTTTTATGCTAAATTCTAATGAGAGCCACCTCATGGTGAGGCTACATCTTTGGAGGACACATTGAGTATCAAATGAGAGTGGCAGAAGTATCTGCACATTTTTGAATGACGTGTTATGTAAGATGAAATAGAGACAAATGTGATAAAAAAATACTGTGACACACTTAGTGAAGAAATTCTGAAGAATGAAAGAGAATAAAATGGGTAGTTGGGCAAGGGACATTCTACGAGAGGGAATGACTTGGAGAGAGCCGTCCTACTTGGGATGTTTGGAGTTTAAGTGACTGAAGTTCTTTAAAAATGCTGTAATGATACTAATGATTTACTGGAAGGGTGAACAAATACTGCCATGGAGTCCCAGTGAGTGCACAAAGGCAGCCAGCCCTTTTTCCTCCTAATGTGGAAGCAGAGATGGATGATTCACCAGGAACTAAAGCCAAGACCATCCCTGTCCTATTCCTGACTGTGTCTTTTCCCTCTCTTTCTTCCCATCTTCTCACCATATGGTTTTCTTTACATTATAATTTAGACCTAAAGGGTCTGCCAGATATCTCATGTGTTCCATGGGGCTGAAGCCTTTCGAGTGTGACTGGATTATGTAGTTCCTGTGCTCATCACAAATATATCCATTATAACTGAATGTGCAGTTAGAAGGTGGGCTCTGGTTGGAAGTGACAGGTGACATGGGAAGTCTAGTCTTCACTCCAAAACCTTTCTCTCTTTCTTTCCTTCCTTCCTTCCTTCCTTCCTTCCTTCCTTCCTTCCTTCCTTCCTTCCTTCCTTCCTTCCTTCCTTCCTTCCTTCCTTCCTTCCTTCCTTCTTCCCTCCCTCTCTCCCTCCTTTCCTTCCTTCCTTCTTTTCTTTCTCTCTTTTTCTTTTTCCTTGCCACCATGGCTTGATTGGCTTTCCTCCATCCTTCCCTTTTATTGGACTATTTCAGCCTTGGATTCAGCCAATGATACATGGACTGAAAAGCTATGAGCCCAACAGTCTTATATTTCAAGCATCGAGTTTGTCATCCCAGTGGTGGGATAGTGACTGACCACTTCCAATATTCTAATCTTTATTTATTTGTTTTATTATTTTTATTCTCTACTTGTTTAGCTATCTTGGTAAAAATCAGTCAATCAGCAATCAGTCCATTCAATTCTTGGTATACTTAGTGGTCCTCTCAAGAGTGCAAAAGAGGTCCGGAGGGTTAGCTCAGTGGTGCTGGCGCCTGCCTCGCAAGTGCAAGGTCCTGAGTTTGATCCCCGGAAACCACATACAGTGCTGGGCGTGGAGACTCACGCCCACCAGCGATCAGTACCACATACCACAGTGCCGGGCGTGGTGGCTCATGCCTGTAATCCCAGCACTCAGGAGGCAGAGACAGGAGGATTGCTGAGTTCCAGGCTTGCCTGGGCTGCATAGTGAGCTCAGGGCCAGCCTGAACTACAAAGTGAGACCCTGTCTCAAAAAAAAAAAAAAAAAAAGAGTGCAAAGGAAAAAAAAATAAAGTGCACATAGGCTTTTAATATTAATTCAACATTCCTGAAAGAAAATCACATTTTCTCAATTTGAGTAAAAGCTTTATTTCTAATTCAAGAAGTTCAGATAGAAGTTCAGATCAGTAAATATGGCCACTTACCTATAGTAGATGCTAGAAGAGCAAATTATTTGAGAATACAATCTGAAGTACAGATGGTGACAGTACACAAGCAAAAAATGAAATCACTAATTATTTTGGTTTCTCAGGCTGCCCCCATTCTCAGAGGTGAGAGAAAGACATAAACTGAGTATTTCTCACCCAAAATATGGAATTTTTCCAAATCCAAAGCTGTCTCATTGTTGACATGACAATGAACATGGAAAATATCATATTTAACTTCATGTGATGAGTCATAAATTCTGGGTGCACTAAATAGTATAAATACTTACTATTGGCTAGTGAATGAGGTATATATGAAAACCAAATATGTTCTGTCTTTAGACATGGATACCCTCCTCAAGTTGTCTCATTATGTATATGTAAATATTGTAAAATGTGAAATTTGGAAAACTTCTCATCCTACACATTTTGAATAAGGAATATTCAATTTGTACTTGTAAGATTTTAACTAGAATTAAGGCATGACTCTGATCTTGGAAAGTGGAATAGAAAGACTTGAAACTGAGAAAAAGGAAACACATAAAACTATAGGGAAGGAAAAAAATCCTATTTAAAAGAGTATCTTCAAATCCAGGTTAGACTTGTATGAAAGATCAGCACCTGTTTTCTCTAAATTGTCTAAAAATCTATTGACAAGACTAATTTCGTATATTTAATTCTCTTAAACACTTATAATATACAAAGTAAAATACTGATGTATGTCTTCATCTAAAAGACTAAATAAAATAATATGAATACTTTGGGCTATATTTGACTAGCTAGATGAACTTTTTATTTCATTTCTCATTATGAACGTTTGTTATTATTCTTTCAATTTGAACTGTTATTTTCCTGGCATAATACATAGAACAGGAAAGTTAGTTTCATAGCAAATTGAGACATAAATAAAAATGACTCTTGAAGGACTACATTTTTCTCCAGTAAATCTACATAAAACATTTTTTAAAAAATAACAATTTCTCAATTTTTTTTTTTTTTTTTGAGACAGGGTGTTGCTTTGTAGTTCAGGCTGGCCCTGAGCTCACTATGAAGCCCAGGCAAGCCTTCAACTCGGCAATCCTCCTGTCTCTGCCTCTCCAGTGCTGGGATTACAGGTTTGAGTCACCAAACCCAGCTTTGTGGTATGTGGTACTGATTGCTGGTGGGCGTGAGTCACTACACCCAGTATTGTATGTGGTTACCAGGATCAAACTCAGGACCTTGCACTTGCTAGGCAGGCATTAGAACCACTGAGTTAAATCTCTGGCCCTCTCAAATTTTTAAACAGCAATGACTTTTCTAACTGTTTATCCAAGTCAATTATTAATTCTAAATTCCAAATTTATCGGCAGGGCCTAAATATTAAAAATCCGTCATCCCCTTTACAAGTTTTTTTTTTTTTTTAAATCAGTTCAATTGAAAGTATGGGAAAAACAAATGACTGATGTGAGACAGATGTCAGGACCAGAAGATGGTGCGGATGCAGGTCAGCATGTACTCAGAGACACCCCAAGAACAATCAGAGACAAGAAAAATGAACATAACAGCAGGTAGGTGGTGCACAGAAGTCTAACCCAAGATTAATTGGAATTAGTGAAAAAAAGAAAACACCACAAATGGCATAAAACCTTGTTTACAGAGAACTTCCTAAATATGGGGAAGCAATTTAGCATACAGATAAATGAGGTTTATAGAACTAATCAATCAAAATAAAATTTCACATGACACATCATAGTTAAAATCCCAGGAGACCGACACAAGGAACAAATCTTAAAACCTTTGAGAGAAAAACAGCAACTTACCTATACATGTAGACTCATTAGAATTACAACAGACTTCTCAACATAAATCATAAAGGCCAAGATTGCTTGGAGGGAAGTGTTCTAAACTGTAAGTGAAAACAATTTCTAACTTAGACTGATCTATCCCCCAAGACCATCTTTCACAATTGATGGATAAATAAGAAACTCCCATGACAAAAAGAAGCATAGGAGATTTATGACAACAATACCAGCACTCCAACAAATTCTCAAAGTTATCCTAGAGACTAGGAAGCCAATAGTATCAATAAGTCTAATGGAATGAACACGCAAGGTGAGGTGCACAGTCAGGTAGAAGGTTGTGGGGAGGCAGGAGCAGCAAAGGTAACAAGAAATGTAATGACAGGAATAAGTCAATCCGTTCAATACTGCCTCTCAGTGTTCTTCATCCCCAATCAAAAAACACAGTTTCTGGGCCGGAGATTTAGCTCAGTGGTTCCGGCGCCTGCCTTGCAAGCACAAGGTCCTGAGTTGGATCCCCAGTCAACACATACAATGCTGGGCGTGGTGACTCACACCCACCAGCAATCAATACCATATACCACAGTGCCAGGTGTGGTGGCTCACACCTGTAATCCCAGCACTCGTGAGGCAGAGATAGGAGGATTGTTGAGTTCCAGGCTTACCTGGGCTCCAGAGTGAGCTCAGGGCCAGTCTGAACTACAAAGTGAGACCTTGTCTCAAAAAAACCAAAACAAACAAACAAACAAAAAAACACAGTTTCACAGACTAAATAAAAAATGAATAGTTAATGGTATACTGTGTAAAATAAATGCAATTAATCCAAAAGTAAATTCGTAGACTAAGAACAAAGAATGAAGAACAACATTCCATGAAAAGAAGCCCCCAAGTAAGTAGGAGTGGCTATGCTATTAACAGATAAAGTAAACTTTGAGTCAAAACTGATTCAAAGAGGCAAAGAAGGTCATAAAATGGCGATTAAACTATCAATTTAACAGGAAGAAATAATAATCATAAACATATATGAAGAAAACAGTAATCAATCCAACTTCATTTAAAAAAAACACTACTGGACAGAAAAAGATCAGATAAACATGAACACAATTGTAGTAGGGCACCTCCATACACCACTGTCACAAACAGAAAAACTAGGACAGAGGATTTAGCTCAGTGGTTCCAGTGCCTGCCTCACAAGTGGAAGGTCCTGTGTTTGACCCCTGGCACCAAAAACAGAAACAAAAACTAGGGTCAGGGATTTACCTCAGTGACACTGTACCTACTTTGTAAACACGAGGGCCCAAATTCAACACCCAGGACCACTAAAACAAACAACAAATAGAAAAACTAGACAAAAAAAAAAAACTCCAAAGTTAAACTCCACTTTTAAATAAAAATAATATGTCTACAAAGTGTTCTATCTAGTAACACTAGAATACACATTCTTCTCAGCACATAGAGCTTTCTCCAAATAGACAACATTCATGCATTAAACCAATACAAAAGAATGGAAATCATCACCCATATATTATCAGACCAAGGTGCAATGAAACCAGGAAGGAAAGACAAAATAAACCACAGAAATTATGAAAACATGGGGAAATTCAATAATACATTCTTGAATAATCAGTTGGTCACAGAAGAAGTCAAGGAAGAAATTAGTGGTTTTGACAATTAATGATAAAGCTCATATAACATATCAGAACTTATGGTACACAATGAAAGCAGCCCTAGGACAGAAGTTTATACCTGTGAATGAATATTTACTTCAGAAAAACACAGCCAGCCCAAATAAGCCACCTAATGATCTACTTAGGTTCCTACAAAAATGAGAGAGACCCAAATCCAAAGATAGTACAAGGAAGAAACTTATACAAATTAGAGTAGAAATTGACATTAAACTAAGAAAAAAAAAAGAATCAGTGAATCAAAGAGCTGTTTCTACAAAACAGGAAAAACTTAGAGAAATTGTTAGCCAATTTTATTCAAAAACAAAAGAAAATAAAAGACTCAGACTGATCTCATTAAAAATGAAAAAAACAGGGCCGGAGGGTTAGCTCAGTGGTTCCAGCGCCTGCCTCGCAAGCGCAAGGTCCTAAGTTCGATCCCCTGAAACCACACACAATGCTGGGCGTGGAGACTCATGCCCACCAGCCACCAATACCACATACCACAGTGCCGAGCGTGGTGGCTCACGCCTGTGATCCCAGCCCTTGGGAGGCAGAGACAGGAGGATTGCTGAGTCTGAGGCTTGTCTGGGCTCCTTAGTGAGCTCAGGGCCAGCCTGAACTACATAGCGAGACCCTGTCTCAAAAAAAAAAAAAAAAAAAAAAAAAAAAAAAAAAAAAAAAGAAAAAGAAAAAAACAGAAATCACAAGTGAAATCCAGAGGGTCATTAGCAACTACTTTCAAAATCTGTATTTCTACCACATGGAGAATCCAGAAGAAATTAATGTATTCCTAAACAGATATGAATTATCAAAACTGAGCCAAGAAGAAATAAAAACTGAGAAATTAAAAAATAGATGATGACATTGAAGCAGAAAAATAAAACCTAGCAGTTAACAAAAGTGGAGGATTCAGTGCTGAATTCCATGAGAACTTTAGGAAAGATCTAATAGCAAGGCTTCTAAAATTTTCCATACATTTCAAAGAGCAGGAGGACTTACAAAGTCATTCCTGGAATGTAGTATTACCCTAATTCCAAAACCACATAAGGACCCTGGTGAGAAAGAGATCTAGAGGCCTATTTCTTTATTAAACATAGATGGGGAAATCCTCAGAAAAACACTGGCAAACAGAACGGGATAAATCATCAAGAAGAATAGATATCAAGTCCACATCAGCTTCATCCCAGAGATGCACAGATGGTTCAACACACGCAAGTTAATAAATGCCTCACAGAAACAGAACAAAGAGCATAAACATGATCCTCTCAGTAGATACAGAAGAAACCTTTGACAAAATTCAACATCCATTCATTATAAGATAAAACTCTGAAGGAATAGGTTTGGAAGGACCTTATCTTAGGTAACAGCTATTCATGCTAAACTTCCTACCGACATCATATTGAATAGGAAAAATGAAAGCATTCCCTCTAAAATCAGGAAAAGCAGTATGTGTATTTTTTTAAAGGATGTCTATTGTCTCCACACCTGTACAATATACAGTAGTATTTGAAACATTAGCCAGAACAATCAGACAAGAGGAAAAAAGGGAAAAGTGTAGGAAAGAAATAGAATTATTATTTGTACATGACATCATTCTCTATGTAAATACCCTGAAAATTCTACCAAAAAACCCCCTAGAATTCGCAGTCAAAAGCAACAGTGTAATAGAATACTTCTTGTCCAACCATCGTGAACTCTCTGAGAAAGAAATTAGGAAAATCATGCCATTTCCAAAAGTATCTCCAGTGGTCTGAAAAAGAAAAATCAAAGAGAGGGTCAGAAAATGGAAAGACAGTCTCTGTCCCTTTATAGGAAGGACCACTATCATCAAAATGGCCATATTTCCAAATTTGATATACAAATTTCATGCAGTCCTAATCAAAATACCAATGTATTCCTCACAGAATTAGGGAAAATAACACTAAAATTCCTACGGTATCAGAAGAGATGCAGTAGCCAACCGATCCTGAGCAACAAGGGCAAGCAGGAGACCTTACAATCCCAGATTTCAAGTTTATGACAAAACGGAGTCTGCAGTCAGAAGAATGAAAGGAAGAACGCTGCTACTCCCTTCTGCTTCTTCTTTTTTTTTTTTTTTTTTTTGAGACAGGGTCTTGCTTTGTAGTTCAGGCTGGCTCTGAGCTCACTATGTAGCCCAGGCAAGCCTGGAACTCAGCAATCCTCCTGTCTCTGCCTCCCCAGTGCTGGGATTACAGGCGTGAGCCACCACGCCCGGCACTGTGGTGTGTGGTATTGATGGCTGGTGGGCATGAGTCTCTACGCCCAGCATCGTATGTGGTTACCGGGGACTGAACTCAGGACCTTGCGCTTGCGAGGCAGGCGTCAGAACCACTGAGCTAACCCTCCGGCCCTCCCTTCTGCTTCTTATCTCCAAATTCTCCATGGTAATTGTTCCTGTGCTAAGGACACACTTGGTATTTTAGTTATGCTCTTAAATTTGGTTAACCTGAAGCCAGTGAGGCAGCAATGCATATTTACTTGTAAATGACTCCAAGATCTGATGAATGCCTGTTATTTACAGCCCAAGAGCTTTTTTCCATTCTGCGATTCTGACTCTAGACTGAGACCAGTGATATTTCTTTAGTTGACATGCCTTCATTTTCAGCATGGAACAGAATCATTGCTCTATTATATGTAAATGTAACACTGTCTCAGAACACATCAGCTGTAGCTCTTCCACAGATTTGGTCAACAGCTGTTTCTCTGATAACATAGAAGGTAAATGACTGTTTCCTGTGCAGCTTTAAGTCCTACAACAGCTTTTTGTCTGCAGCATAAAGGTGACTCTTTATCCTTTGGAGATTCAGATGACAAAATCCCAGAAGGTAGAGTAGTGATGATAATTTTGAAACATGTTTTCCCTTTCCTATCCGTGTAAGTTGAAACCATCTGGCTCTTTGCTTCCCTTTGTGATTTATTGTTAAAGATTATTCTCTGAAAGCATCAGAGGGCTTCTTTCTGTTAATTATTTTTATTTGAATTTAAATATCAGGTCATAAATATTTCTGACTGTGTTACGACTGTGTGGTGCTGTTGATTATCTACCAAATTTCAGCACATGACCTGAACATGTTCTCTGATATCCTGTAGTTAAGGTCAGACAATTGTTGGCTGGACTTATTTTCTTTTAGGATGACCCACATAGAAAGAACACTGTCTAGCCAATCATTTGCTGGGAGACCTTCCCATGAAGTTCCTAGTTTAGAGTTTGAAATAAAGAATTGTTTTTATTTACAAAGGAAACCAAAGTTTGGGTAAATTGTTTATTTCATTAATGATAAACATATCAACATCAAAACTTAAAAATGCTACTAAAATCAATTTCAGTAAAAAAGATTGTTTCTCTAAAGTTTTCCCTTTCATTCTCCTTATTTTAGGGTCCATTTTTCTCTCATATAGCGTCATTTCCATCCACAGTCCATTTGTGAACAATTACATCGTGTTTCTGTATTTACAACATTACTTCCTCTGCCTAAAATGTCTTTCAGTCTTGAAGGTTAAATGAAGGCTACTTACCTTTTGGAACAGTGTCTAATATCAACTCTTTTTATTCAATGAACACTAAGAAATATATACATATATGTATATATATCTACACATATACATACTTAAGCAAAGAACATCAGAAATAGGAGCAAAATATTGTGGCACAGGATTAATTTAGGCCGTTAAGCAAAGGCAACATTCAGAACCTTATCAGGGGTAAAAGTCATGTTTCATATTTACTATGAAAGCACTAAAACCTTTTAATTTGTGGCTGGTTGTATTTCAGCTGATATACAATTAATGCAAGTTGATCAGTTCTTAAGTATTCAGGGAGTTATAAGGACTATCCAAAGCAAGGGACAGACAGTTAAGTCTGGCAAGGCTTCGAACAGAGTGGATTGTGGGTGACAGGCTTTAAACAAATGCAAATGGCTTGGGTTGGCCGTTCTTTTGAGATTAACTAGGACAGAAGAGACATTTTCAGAAGAAATGAAATTGTTAACCTGTAGATTGTACTTACCTCAAGAGCATAAAATGAGTGATAAACAGAAAAAGTGGGTGTGGTCCTAGGGTGTTAAGAAGTGTGCATTGGAGAAATAGTGGTCACTTGTTTTGATCATAGAAGAGGCATGTGTTACAGAATGAGTGGAGATTATGCAGGAAAGACTATGAAATTTTATTCAGTGTTCTAGAAGCAGCAAAAACAAATACTTCTCAGGAATTCGTGTAACTGATTACACGGAACTGTGGCCTTTCCCTTGAAAAGCACATCCATTCTTTAAAAAGTCCACGTTTAGTTTTTTGTGAGTTACTCTTTTAGGGAGTTTGTTTCTCTGTTCTTTTTCTTGTTTTATCTTTTAGACTTCCTGTTGAGCTGATCTGAATAGAAAAAAAATCCCGCTGAAAGAACAGATTGCAAGTGCCACCTTTAGCAACTTCAAATTTTCCGAGATTTGCAAAATTTTCATTTCCTGGTGACCAGCCAGAATGTATTTTGTAAGTCTTCATCTTTAAGAACAAAAACTAATTTCTAGTTGCCTCAGAAGAGCAATTCTGCTCCTGATGGCAGGTAGAAGAGCCAATATTGGGTGGAGTCCCATTTCCCAAAGAAAAGAATTCCATGTTCATCAAGGATGTCTGTGCCAGAGTAACATTTTGTTGTGACAGGGGCAACAGAAATATATATATATATGTTTTATGATTCTTTAAACCTCATAATTGAGCTACTTACTAAATCGCCTACATCAGAGATTAGGAAAATTATGATAAAGTTTGTTAAAGTTCCTAGGCACTGATGCAGTTAGGAGTTAATAAAATATATTGACTTGAGCTTTTGGTGTGGCTAAATTTAATTATACCCTACATGCCAGAATTCAGTTTTATGAAGGTGAAAATAGGATACCTTGTGATAAAGTGAGCATTGGCATCAAAGTGTTCAAATTTTCAGGTTTAATGTGCTTCAAAATAGCTCCATTTTATTGCTGTTCAACTGCAAAAAGTCAAACTCATCTAGGAATTAATATATAATAAAGAGAAGGACAACAACCAGCTTTCTTTTTCTTTTTCAGAAGGCCTGAGGAATAAATAGGTGTAAGAGTGATCATATGAAATTTATTTGGTGACAGTTAACAGCCTCTCTACAAGACGTCTTTAGAACAAACACACACACACACACACACACACACACATCACTTGAGGTCTCTCAATTGAGAGGGAAAAGGTGTTAACTTACTGTAAAAGCAGCACATTTCCAGGACTCTGACCTTTCTCCTTCCACCTCTTTCATCTTCTGACCTGCTTCCCTGATATCTAAACTTTTAATTTTACAACATGCTCAAATATACACCAGAGACCTTCAGAAATGATATGTTGCAGTTTCTGTATGACCCAAAATACTATGTGATAACAAAGACACACGACATTTAAGGGGCCATGTCCAAATTCCACACCAGATTGCATATGAGATAATGAATCAGTTGAATGTGACTAAGCAGAGTTCATGACAATTTTCTATTATCTAGTTTCTTCAATTGATGCAGACAGTCCAATCAAAGTTTCAGGCCAAAGAAAATTTATTTTGAAGCCTCATTGCTTCACTGAAATTAACAGGATTAACCAGATAATTAGCAAAATGGTGTTTCCGTTTGGGTGATATGAAATGGACTCAGGTGACACCGCTTCCCCAGGTGTGTATTAGACACAGATGGGATGCCATCTGTGGTCTTCGTTTCCTTGTTATTTGGGTTATGGCAGCTGATTATTTTACTTATTTATTTATTTATATTTAGGAAACATGGCATCATTTTAGAGTATAACTGCTGATTGTGATTGTGTTAGGGTGCATCATTTAGACTAAGGCTTTGGGCAATATTATTAACTTCCCTTGGTCTTAGTCTCTATATTATTCAGCTTTTTGTCACTGTGACAAAAGATCTGCTACACAGGATTTTAAGGAGAAAATGTTTATTTTGGCTCATGGTTTCAGAGGTTTTGTCTGGGATCAGCTGGTTTCCAGGCATAAACCTTGTGGCCTAATGGAGGAAATCTGTTCACCCTATGAGAGCTGAGAAGGGCAGAGATGAGAAGACAGCCACAGGGATGATGCACCCTGTGCCCAGTGACTAGCTTCCTCTGACCAGACCCCAGATCCTACCGGGGAGGTCAGCTATGAACTCATCAGTGGATTAACCTACTCATACAGTTAGTGTCTTTGTGATCTTATTAGCTTCCAGTGCCCCACCTCTGCACATCTGAGTTTTTCAGGGCATTTCTTTTTACCTGAAAGGTAACATTTGCCTTTTCTATAAAATAGGAAAAAATAATCCCCACTAACTTTGCAGCACTGTTTTGAAAGTTGAATGTTTTATGATACAAAAAGAATTTAGTATGATGTTTTGGGTGCATTCAGTGTCAACTATATGCTGTTGTGTTGTGTATTTCACTTACCAGTGTTCTGTTATTAACCAAACTGTGGAATCAAATAGCTTTGCCATAGAATCCTGTATTTCTCTTTAGTTGTTGTTGATTTTGGTAAATCTGAAGTATAAACTCATAGATTGAAGATTTGGTAGAGTAGTCTTTGGTTAATTCAAAGTGAGCAAGATAATTTTATATGAAATTATATAAAAGAGTATGCATTAAGCATTTTTCTACAAACAAGCATGCATGCTTGTGGGAGGCAGGGCAAGAGGATGAAGCCAGAACCCTGGTGGCAAACTCCAGTCCCCCGTGAGTCCCACAGCAAAAGGATTAACAAGCAATAAACAATGAAATTGGAACCTTGAGCAAAAGTGTGAGTCAGGGCTTAACTCTTGCTACTCTGAGCAGCAGCAACAGAAGGCATCCACCAATGCTCTGAGCTCCCTGCACCTGTACCAAACCTTCACATGCAAAATCCTAGCATGCATAAAGCAGGGTGGATATCTGCAATAATCCCTAAAGTTAAAGATCCAGTAGGGCAGGTCAGATCTCTGCTAATAATCCTAGAGCAATAATCCTAGTAGAAGATCCAGAAGGGCAGAGCAGATATCCTTACCTAGTGCAATAATCCTTGTAGTAGAAGATCCTGCCCAGTAGGGCAGATGTCTTCCAATAATCCTAGTAGTTGATCCTGCAGAGCAGAGCAGACATCCATAAGTCCAAGAAAGTCTTAGGTTCAAGTAATTCTGTAGTTCTGGACACATGCTCAGTTGGCATTTTCAAAAGGATAGAAAGACTGATACCACAATGTACATGTTTGGGCTCAGACAGACTCTTATTCTCCCTTATATTGTCTTTGTGTCTGAACTAATCTACACATCATAGACATCTTCCTTATCATTACATATCCTTATGTACTATATGCATACTTTTTATACACAAGTACAGCAGATTCAATAAGAAATCATGAGAACTACCATGTTGAAAAAATTATTAGTTTCTATTATTTTGTTTTCAAGATAGAGAGCTCACTAAAATCCTATTTTATTTATTTTATCTCCTTTGCAATACTGAAAAGAAACAAACTAAAGTTGTGACACAAGGTGTTACACTTCCTGGCCTGCAGAACAGAAAGTTCAGAGAACTGTTTTTGTTTTGGTTTATTTTTTATCTTGATTAGTACATTGTATATACACATCATGATCACACTCAGTACTGGGAATTTGTACCTATATGATACAATTTTATTTTCAGTTTTTTCCCATTCCCTTAACTACCCAACAATTCCCCATTCCCTAAATACATAATCTTTTTTTCCCTTTTTAAATTACCATCACATTTTTTTTCCCATCATTACTCCTCTACCACATTTCCCTTTGAATATTTTCTATTTCATAATATCCACCATACATTCTAGAACTCATTAACATCTTCAGTTTCTCATACCAGAGAAGAGATATGATATTTACACATCTGTAGCCTATTTATTTCACTTATGAGTATGTCCTGAAGGTATATCCACTTGAGTCTAAATTACTCAAGCTTACCATTCTTTTTCTTTTAATTGAATTCTTTATTGGTACATTTTATATACAGTTCACAATCACACACAACATTGGGGAATTTGTACCAGTATATGACACAAGTTAATTCTCATCTTTACCCATATTCCTACCCACCACAATGCCCACTCCTTATATACATGCTCTTTTATTTTCTTTCAGAATCATATTAATTCTTTCCCCTCATTACATTCCCACATCAAATTCCCTTTGGATATTTCCTATTTTACAAAAACTATCATACATTCTAGAACTCATTTACATCTACAGGTTCTCATACCAAAGAAAAGATACAGTATTTCCATATCTGTGATCTATTTATTTCACTTATTAGTGTGTCCTCCAGGTGTCTCCATTGCACATAAATGAATGAATCTTGTCTTTCTTTATGGCAGAGTAATACTCCATTTTATTAAAAAAAACCCCACATGTTCTTTATCCAGTCTCCAGTTGATGGGCATTTGCACTGTTTCCAAGATTGGGCTATCACAAACTGAGCTGCTGTGAACAACGGTGTACATAAGTCTTTCCAATATGATTTTTTAAATTCCTTTGAGTATATTCCCAGCAGGGGAATAGCAGGGTCGAGTGGGACCTCTAGTCCTAGTTTTCTGAGGAATCTCCACACAGATCTCCACAATGGTTGCACAGGTCTACAATCCCACCAACAGTGGAGAAGGGTTCCTTTCTCCCCACAGCCTCACCAGCATTATTGTTGGTTCATTTTGCAATAGCAGCCATTCTTTGTGGAGATGAAATCTTGGTAGAGTAATATTCCATTTTATAGAAAAGCCACATTTTCTTTATCCAGTTTCCAGTTGATGGGCATTTGGGTTGTTTCTAAGATGGAGCTATCACAAACTGAGCTGCCATGAACATGGGTGCCTATATGTCACTATGAGTCTTTTAATTCTTTCACGTACATACCTAGCAGGGGAATAGCAGGGTCAAAGGGGATCACTAATTCAAGTTTTTTGAGCAATTTCCACACCGATCTCCATAGTGGTTGTACCATTCTACATTCCCACCAACAGTGGAGGAGGGTTTCTTTTTCTTCACAATCTCACCAGTATTTGTTGCTGGTTAATCTTCTAAGTGGAGGAAAGATGGCCTCTTTAATAAATGGTGCTGGAAAAAATGGGCTTTAACTTGCCAATGACTAACACTAGATCTATCTCTTTCACCATGTACTAAATTAAAATCAAAGTGGATTAAAAATCTAAATATTACAACAGAAACACTAAACCTTCTGCAAAACATGTTAGGTTGATCTGTTGAAGATATTGGATCAGTGAAAGACTTTATGAACAAAACTTCTATAGCATGAGAAGTAGCAGAAGAAATCAACAAATGGGATCTCATCCTATTGGAAAGCTTCTGCACAGCAAAAGAAACCACTAGCAGAGTGAAAAGACAACCAACAAATTGGGAAAAAACTTTACCAGCAGTTTCTCAGACAAAGGTTACTATCTAGAATATATAAAGAGCTTTAAAAAGTTAGCCCCACTAAATTTAAAGACCCAGTTCAAAAATGGGCATCTGAAATGACCTGACACTTTTCAGAGGAAGAAGTAAAAGCAGTTAAGAAACATGAAGAAATGCTCAACATCACTGGTCATTTGAGAAATGCAGATGAAAACAACATTGAGATTTCATCTCACTCCACAAGGAACAGTTGCTATCTCAAAATTAGCTGTTTTCTAATGCCTTCTTAGAGTACAATTTGAGAATGGTTTGTTTTTTCTTTCCCTTTGCCATTCTTCATTAAATCTACTTCCTGATCCATCCAGATAAGACCTGTGGCTTGGAAACCCAGCTGCTTTTCTTCCAGGAGAAATCTTTTCAATTATTTTTTCATAATTAAGCAAATATGAATTATAAAGTTTGCATATAGTTATAAACACAGTTGCATATGAGTGTGAAATGGGTCTAGAAAGAAAACAAAGGAATGTTAAATGAACATCATAAGATAGCTTTTCTGTTTATGCTGAATTAATATGAACTTATTGAATATTTTGCCATATGCCAAAATTTTTGCCATATATTGCCACTTTTTATGGTCATATCAAAACTGTGAGAGATATATTTTAATAAAAATCAAGATGTGTTATAAGAATTTTTTCTCACTTGAATCATACCTTTATACTTTGAGTATTAGATTTATTCTTTATTAGAATGAAAATATTTAGATTTTTTTCCAATTTTTATTTTTATTTTAGGGGGTGGTTTATTAGACAAGGTTTCATGAGGTAGTTCATGAACTATAAACTTGCCTTAAACTCACTATGTAGCCCGTGCTGGCCTCAAACTAATGGCTTCTTTCCTCCCAGTCTTTCAAGTGTTATGATCACTGATAAGTTTACTTTTGATTAGATGAATTTGGCAGCCATTGGGTTAGTCAGTTTTCTGTCACTATGACAGAACGCTTCAGGCAAACAACTCAAAGAAGGAAATATTGGTGTTGACTCCTCTTTTCCACAATATCAGTCCATATCTAGTTGGTCCCACTGTTTCTGGGTCTCAGGTAAACCAGGAAGCTATGATGGGGCATGGTGAAGCAGAGTCCTTCTACTCATGCCAGCTGGGAGGCTGAGAAAGAAGAGAGAGCAGGAATAGGCCAGGGGCAAAATAGCCACTCCTAAATTACACCTTTAGTGACTGTTGCCTCCAGCCAGGGACCACTCCTATCAGTCCATTCAGGTATGAACTCTTCAAGAGATCATGAACCTTAGCACCTTCATGAGCTAATCTCTCAGGACATTTTTTCGCCAAAACATAACCCACATTATATAGAACAATCTGTGGATTTTACAGCTTAGAATCTGGGCCCAGAGAGTAAAATTATTTTTCAAGTATCATTCTATTGTTTGGAACATTCATAGGTTTCACTTCTCTTTCCTTTTAAATGCCCAGGAAACTTTGTCTCCACTGGTTCACTCCGTTACTAGTTAGTGGTATTTAACATTTATGTAAAAGAACATTCATATGAATACAGAGAAAGGAAGTAGTGGGTGCTGTCACTGGAATTAATGTTTGAGAGAGTGAGGGAAGGCAGTGTCCAAATTGCTCCAGCTCAATCTACAAGCTCCAGTTTGGCCCACGTGTTTCTTTCCTAGACAAATGGGAAACTCTGCTCCACCTCACCATTACCATCACATCCAATCTGATAACCATATGACATAGAACTTGTCATATTGCCTGGGTAGAGGAGCAAGGTGTGGACTTCAAGAGATAAGAGAAGACACATGAGTTAATGCTTCAAAATATTACTCATATCTACCTACGATAGTACAAAAAAACCAGTTCCAGCTGGAAAGGCAAAGGAGCTACGCAAAGTCTGACACATACCTTCAGGGGCTCAAAGAGCTCAAAAGGATGGGTACAGATTGAGAAAGCCTCTTTAAAGGACCAGGCAATAGATTTCAAAGCTAAAAATTTGCATCCCATATGACACTCTATTGTACTCATAATCATAAAGCCAAAATATATGGCTGCTAAATGCCAGTACTGGTATATTAACAAGATTATTAATAGTAGCCCCTAACCAACCATTATCCACATAACCATCAGAAATAGAATGAGTTATAAGTTCATGATGTCGCTCACTGAAGCTGTATGCAGCAATGAGAACAAAAATCTATGACATGAAACATGGACGGATGTTAGAAACAACATTAACGAAAACAGATCAGACAAAAGAGTGTGTCAAAGGACTTACTGACCAAACTCATGGGTTTGTCTGTCTTGTGAGAAATTTGAATGGTCATTACACCTGGGTGCAGAGAGATGGGTAATAACAGAAGGCCTGAATAGTCATTAGATTAAATTTCAGTACTGTTTCAAAGGTATATTCCATCTGAATATTTACAGGCAATTATAATATATGACTTCTTCTGTAACAAAACAATGAAGTACATTAAGTATCATCCGCTCCAATGGAAAACATTGCATCTATTACTACCATACCAAGAAATGTCTATTTAGTTAATTTATATATTTCATGTCCTAGATTTAAAGCTACTCTCTGTGTTAACTGATTCCTGATTAGGTACATATTTTTCCTCCAGCATCAGGCTTCATGCTGTAGCAGTCTATGGCTCCCAGCCCTCTCCTCTCAGGTCTCTGGCCCTCTGGGCTGGCAGCCTATTCCTCCACTTTCCTCCCCTGCCAATCAGTGCACCTTCAGTTCTACTGCTTTCCATTGTCATCCCAGGGTGCAGCTTTCAAAGCTGGCCGTGCTGGCAGCCTTCAGTGTTTCTGCCCTGGGATTCGCAATCTCATTCCTCCGATGGCCCCTGGGCCTGCCAGGTCTGGGTCGTTTCCAGGGCCTCTCCTGTGAGACGTTTCCACCCCCAGCATTGTCCAAGGGGTTTGTATTATTATGATTACGGGTAATAGGCTTTCTATCCATCAGCTGTCAACAGCTCTCTCCACACTTTATTCCCACTGTCTTTTAATTTTCACTTTTTAACTGAAAAGCAAAACAAAACAAACAAGAGGTTTATAATCACCTCAATTTAACATTTGGAGTGACAAAAAAAAAAAAAAAGAAAGGAAAAAAGAAAAATTGGCAGTATCCGAATGCCATTGAAAAGCTCAGCTGCCTGTTGGCTTTCCCCAGTTTTTTCCATTTTCCTCTTTTCCCCTTCTTCACGCCCCTCCCCCTTCCCCTTCCTGGAGTCTGAGAACTGTCCACACGGTGAGGGCTTTCAATACCACTCACCCTAGTCATTTATCCCCAGTTTTAACCTCTGCTTTCTAGCAGCTTCATGCATTATTAAGTCAGTAGTCTTGTCACAGCACCAGAGAGAAAGAGTTGGAGAGCTATTTAATTCAAAATAATTATTTTGGAAATCACAATTGCATGCCGTACCCACTAGTGTGCAGTTGTAGTTAAGAGAGTATTAATCTGTTTTTCCTCTGAACCAAGTGTTTTGCAAAACTTTGTAATTTGGCATATTCCACTACCCAGGCCCAGTTCTAGATAAGAGTTTCCTGTAAGTGAAACTACCAAACATTCCTCATACTTAGAAATGATCAGGAAACTATTCATTTAAATGGACAAGGAAATGGAGGCTGAGGTTCCTTTTAATGAAAAACTCACTGGCTAATCCCCAGAAGTTTGGTGAAGGACATTTTAAAAAACTGAATGAGAATGACTATCATAGATAGTAGCTTCTACTTTGTCACAATTGCACCCATTTATTATTATTGTTTGAAAAGCACTGCTGTACACATCCATCACGTTGGAGGTTGTACTTAAACAAATTGCTTCTAATGAATAGAACACAGTAAGAATGATAGAACACTATTTCTGAAATTAGTTTACAGAGACACTGTGGCTTCTGACCTGGGTGCCCTATCTTATACTCTTGATTGTTTGCCCACAGGGGAACCAGCTTGAATTGTCCAGTGGAAAGGTTCACAGTGAGAAGAGCAGAGCGTGTTCCCAGGGCCAAAGCTAATGAGGAACTGAATTCTCCTTCCGGCTGCTTCTCGAGAAAGAATCTTGCTAGCAATAGCATGGTTGAGCTAGGAAGTATATATACCCAGTGGAGTCAGACATGTGTATCCCGATTAGATTCTGAGACACCTAAAGCCAGTGGACTCTGTTAAACTTTATGAAGATTCTCAATCCATAGAAGCTATAAGATCATGTATGTTCATTGTTTTAAGTTACAATTTTAAGATAAATTTTCACACATTAACAGGTAGCTACTGTGATAATATAATAACTAGCATGTTTTAAAGTTAATATTCTTTAAAAATATATTGTATCATTTAATTTTCAAAAGGAACATACAAATATTATAATTTCCACTTTGAAAAATCAAGGCTCAAGAATACTACACAAGATTTCAGTCTTCACTCAGCACTGAGGGCAGAGCCCTAAATGATACTACTCACCTCATGTTCTTCCCAATGGGGAGAACTTTGCAGAAGGTAAAATGTATTGTAAATGGAAGCTGAAATGGTAAAGATTACAGACATTAGAACCTAACCCACAGAGCTTCATGTTTAGAGTATAATATCCTGAAGCTTCTTGAAGGACGTAATGGTTTTGATTCCATCAATTCCTGGGATCTCAGTGTTAAGGAATGAACTCATGTGAGAGGAAGAAGAAGGAGAAGGAGAAGGAGAAGGAGAAGGAGACAGAGAAGGAGGAGGAGGAGAAGGAGAAGAAGAAGGAGATGGAGAAGGAGAAGAAGAAAGAAGAAGGAAGAAGAAGAAAAAGAAGAAAGGAGGAGAAGGAGAAGGAGGAGAGGGAGAAGGAGAAGAAGAAGAAAGAAGAAAAAGAATGAAGAAGAAGAAGAAAAAGAAGAAAAAGAAAGAAGGAGGAGGAGAAGGAGGAGGAGGAGGAGAAGAAAAGAAGAAGAAGAAGAAGAAGAAGAAGAAGAAGAAGAAGAAGAAGAAGAAGAAGAAGAAGAAGAAGAAGAAGAAGAAGAAGAAGAAGAAGAAGAAGAAGAAGAAGAAGAAGAAGAAGAAGAAGAAGAAGAAGAAGAAAGAAGAAGAAAACAAGGGACAGCTTTTCCAACAAAGGTGAAAAGGCAAATGAACTTTCAAGAATTTGGGAAACTCGGACATATTTCACGTATTAGTTTAAAAAATGTAACATTTCCGCCCCGGGCCCGCCGTGCCGTGAGCCCGGCGGACCGGGGAACTTACGGCGGACGGACCGGACCCAGAAGCCCCGGGCCCGCCGTGCCGTGAGCCCAGCGAACTTGCGGCAGACGGACCGGACCCAGAAGCCCCGGGCCCGCCGTGCCGTGAGCCCAGCGGACCGGAGAACTTGCGGCGGGCGGACCGGACCGAGCAACTCCGAGCCCACCGTGCCATGCTTCCGGCGAACTGAGTGAGCAGCACGCGGACCTGGCTGCAGGGTGCAGTCCATTTCCAGTGGACTGAAGGCCGCCCAGCAGCACACTGTATCCCGGAGCTGTGCAGTGAGGAGTCAGACATAGAGGTAACTCATAAGCTCAAAGTATGCAGTATAGAACCTAACAAACC
>PVIC010028994.1:0-22849 GCA_004025085.1 Thryonomys swinderianus
GCTTTGAACCAGCAACCAAGAGAGGGCGCTCGGGCCCCTTCAGTGTCGCGCTCTGGGTCTGTACACAGCAGGTGCTCGGTAAAGCTTGGTCCACAGAGCCCAGTGCTGGGAAGAGAGAAGCGTTTCGCCCTCTGGTAACAGCTGTATCCAAGAAGGATAAAGAGACTTTCAAATGTCTTGCCATGAGCCCCCTCTTCTGACACGCCCACTTCCAAATTATTCTCGTTCTCTGACTCGAATCCAACAGTCCCAGAACAGAGGCAGATGTTTACCAGGCATCGGGGTGGGGGGGGTGGTACAGGGGGTTCCCAAGGCCGAAAACCAAGAGGCTGGGAAATGCAGGACAGGGGCTGTGAGTCTTGACTTCCTCTTCCACCTCTGCGTCTGGCCGGGGGAAGACACCGGCCAGAGCCAGGCACTTGCTGCCTGCCCAGCGGAGTCAGGCCAAGTCTGTGTGACAGCCGAGGTGTGTGCGATGTCCCACTGCACAGGTCGGACGCTAACCACGGGCAGTGTAGTTAGTGGGTCTGAATTCGTGGGATGGAAGGGGTGGGGGGGGTCCAAACAGGCTCCAGTTCGGTGTCTCACTCCCACACTGCCAGAATATGTTCTGTCCCGGCACAGAATAAAGCCAGCGTCCGCTGTGGGTTCTCAGAGCACCTGGGGGCCCACAGGGGCAAGGGCAGGCCTGCATGGGATGGGCCGGCTAAGGAGCCGAGGCCACCAGTTAGCACCCTGGCCTGGTCCTAAACCCGTGAGTGGCTCTGGAGCCCTCAAGCCCCGCGAGTCTCCCTCCCTGTGTCCTCTTGGCCTTCGGATCTCGGCTGGACCACCTGACGTCCTGTCTGTCTTCCGTTTATCCCTCCCTCCCCGCCGCCATGGCCTGAGCTGCTCTCTAGGCCCCAGATCTGGCCACACCAGGCTCCTACCGGGCCCCTTGCAGGCCCTTCTGGGAGCTGCTCAGGTCTCCAGATCAGGTGAAACCAGGACAGCTGCGTCAGCTTGGGTCGCATTGCACTGTGGGAGAGTGAGGCCGCGGCTGGCCTTCGGGATGTTCTCAGTACGCTCGTCAGCGAGGGCCCATTTCCGTTCGTCTCAGCGCTCCTGTCCCTGGGACGTGACACCTGAAGGAGCAGAGGTTGAATTTAGTGTCATCAGAGGCAGCCGTGCCCATGCTGGCTGCAGTCCAGATGGATGACGATGCCACCGTCCGCATGGGCCCGGTGTGCGAGCCCAGGAGCCCTGTCTAGAGCCCCCCAGGGGACTGTCACCCTGATCTCACTCATGGCCACACGGGACAAGGCCGTGGCCACCGCTATGGACCTGGGGCTGATGTGCTGCACAGCCAGGGGAGAGGGCTGTCCTCGGGGGCTTGGGCTGGGGTGGCAGTGGCAGCGGTGCCCTGTCCCGTCGTCTGCCCCGGAGTCGGGACCAGCGCTGTCCTGGCGCAGTCCTGAGGCGGGCTGCAGAGCACGAGCTGCTCTCCCCGGCATGGCACGGAAGGCTGCTCTGTACTGTCCCGAGGCTGCACCACGGCGCCGGCCGCCCCAGCCGGGCTCAGGCAGCACAGCGGCCCTCTGCCGGGCACAGCCCTGCTCAGCTAGATGGCAGTAAGGCTGCAGGGCAGAGACAGCTGGGGCCCCGCCCTGTGCCCTTCCCCTCCCCCTCCTCTCTCCCCCAGTCCACCCTTAGAGGGAGCAGTGGTCCGTCAGGCCCAGGGCAATGCTGAGGATTCAAGGCCTGGCATACAGCACAGGGGCCCAAGCCTCCCGGAGTTGATGGTCAGGGTCAGTGGGAAACAGGGAAGGACATATCAGAAGAGGATGGGTGCAGAATAGAGGGGGCCATACAGCAGTGACCCCAACAAAGCAGGGCGGTCAGGGCCCTGGGCTTTCAACACCCAAGCCAGGTAAGCTCTGAGCGGCTGGGATGAGCTGTCATCAGAGGGCTCAGCAGAAGAGACCCGGGGGAGAGGAGCGGCCCAGGAGGTGCGAGGCCCGGTCCAGCGCGGCAGGTGAGTGGACGGTAACTGGCCCCATGGGGTCTGTTGAGTAGAGACAGGCTCGCTGGGGCTGCGGCCCTGATGGCCCCCGGGGATGAGCTTCACTTTCACTGGCCGTGTTGCTGGACAGTAGGGATGTGAGTGGGACTGTGCCAGCGCCAGCCCCAGTGCCACGCAGCTGCCCCCGCTTGGTGGATTGCGAGGGCCAAGCAGGTAACCACTGCAATCCTCCTTGCATAGCTTCCCTGACCTCTTCCCTCCTCCTCTTTCTCTTTCCCGGAGCCTGTTGTCTTGCAGGACAAGGCCCTGCCTGTGAGGCTCGGCCTGGCGTATGTGAGGCCTGGCACTCATGGAGGCCTGGCACTCATGGTGGCAGCCTGCCCCAGCCCTCACCCTGCACTCTACAGCCAGGTAGGTTCTTCTCTTCTGTGAAGAAAAACGAGAAATCAAGATTTTGGTGACTGCCCCATTGGCAGCCGGTCATGTCATGGCGCAGAGCCTGTGCCAGCTGCAGAGGCTCAGGGCACCCCGCTTGTTGGCCTCAGTGTGGTTTACGTGCATCGCGACTCCAAAAATTCACTGAAGCGAGCACGGAGGACCTGCGTGTTTTTCTGCCCCTGTGTCACAATTCAGTGAAAAGCCTCACTGAGACAGAACAGACCTGCCCAGAGCCGAAGGGCTGAGGACAGGGTTGGCCTGGGGTAAGGCAGGGCCAGGCACTCTCAGGACTTGTTTACCTCGTCTCTGGCACCTGTGGAGAGGGGCACACGGGACACGCTCCCCCGAAAGGCCCAGGGCTGTCTCAGAGCTTCCACTGTCCTCCCCGTGGCCACCAGAGGCAGCAGCTGGGCAAGGGCCCAGGGCCTCACAACAGTTCTGGTGCGGTCAGTGGCAGCCGTGGGCCTGAAAGCCAGGGGCCCAGGGCTCCACGCGGGTCTCTACTGGTTCCCAACACCACACCGCCCCCTGCTGGGCCTGGCTTCCTTTTCCCATCCTCGGGATGTTTTTCTATAGCCTCTGTCTGACAACTCCCCGCGCAATCCCGGGGGCAATTTGGAGGGATGAGTTTAATGTCCTGGGGTTTCTTGGACACAGGAGGAATTTGAATGGGCTTGCATGGAGGTACAGGGCTGGGCTTGCAGCCTGGGCACCAGCGTGTCAGTGGGTGAGGCCTCCTCAGGGTGGGCAGGGCAGAATGTCATGGAGGCAAAAACATGCTTCAGCTGCGCCCCCCCCCCCCGCCGCCGCAATGGATGCCTTCTTTGGAGTGGGCAGGGCCCAGCCATGAGAACAGAGCAGCCTGACCAGGATCGCTAGGGGGCGCTGTTCTGCCCGCCTCTCCATGCCTCCCCCTCTTCTGGTGGCCCTGGCAGCGCTAGGTGC
Organism: Thryonomys swinderianus; assembly: GCA_004025085.1. Classification (NCBI taxonomy): domain Eukaryota; kingdom Metazoa; phylum Chordata; class Mammalia; order Rodentia; family Thryonomyidae; genus Thryonomys; species Thryonomys swinderianus. The sequence goes on from PVIC010028994.1 coordinate 3,386, forward strand.
TGACTAGCCATCCCAGAAAGGATGTGTTCCTTACCAACATGTCAGTCTGACATTTTGCCACCCTGGGCTGAGGACTGCAGCGCCTTTGCCCTCCAGAGGTGCCTGGCTAACAGCCTGTCCCCGGGGAGAGGCCACCCCAGAAGCTCACAGTGTGGCCAAAGTTCAGGGCAGCTGGGCCACACACACACACACGGATGTGTTTATGAACCAAATCCATGCGTGCTGCCGGGGAGGGGGGAGGGCCGGAAGGAAGACAGACTGTGCGATGGGCTGGACGGTCTGTAGCGTCCAGAGACAAACTGCACGACTGTGGGCTGCAGACGCCTCCTCTGCTCGCAAATGGTGTTTTCCACTCTTTCGAAACGCAGCGCCTCCGCCGGGGGCACACGGCTGGCAGTGTGAAGGCCTGGGCCATCTTGCAAGGCATGGACAGGAAAGGGCAGGCCAAGCACCAGCCAGGGATGCCAGGGTGGTCGCCTTGCCCAGCACGGAGCTTGCTTCTGTGCCCTCTGCTCTGACGCCAGCCCTGCTTCGGGGGCAGCTGACGGTAGCCCGCTGTCCGCCCTGACATTCAAGGCCCCTTCCGGACGGCTTTGTCCCTCCGTGCACCGTGTACCTCAGGCTCCAGCCTGTTCTCCCTCTACACACCCACCGCGGCCGCTGTGTGCGGAGTGGAGTCGTGCTGTTCCGCGTAGCCGCGGGGACCTCTGGCTGCTCCCCCTGTCCCGGGAGCCGCGCGCAGCCCTGGGGCCACGCCTGTGCCTGGCCCGGCCTCCCTGTCAGCCCACGTCCCCGTCGGGGAGCAGAGGCCGGTGGGAGGACTGGGCCATGTCTGTCCGCTCAGCTGCCAGCCTCAGCTCTGCAGGACCCCAAGAGCAAGAGAGGAAGGTTCGAGCCCGTGGGAGACCCGAGCCCGGCTTTCCGGCCCCGCTCGCCAGTTATCTGCAAACTTCCACGCCTGGTTATTTCATTGGTCCGTGGGGATGATAATCGCACCCGCACTGTAGCAGTCGCTGTGTACACACAGCCCTCAGAGCCGCCCCGGATGTCTAGTGAGGGCCGTAGAAGGTTAGTGAGTGAATGGGGAAGCCACATTTGCTCCCTCGATGTTACCTGCTCATTCCGGAGTCACTTGTCGGTCTCTCATTACCTGACGGGTGCCCTCTGTGAGTCGGGCACTGTACCGAGGCGCTGTTCGCAGAGGTCTGAGGCACCCAGGAAGTCTGGTGGGAATCGCAGGGCAGTCTGCAGCCGGCCACAGGCGTGACCGTGGAGTGACCTTGCGAGGGCCATGCACGAGGAGGGAGCCTCCGCCTCGGTGGGACAGGATGGTCGCACGGAGGTCTCCCGGAGCTGAGGCCTTACACACAGTGAGGGCATGGCGCCCTCTGTAGGAGGAAACCGGGAACCGGACCCACGGAAGGTAGAGCCTTCTTTTGTTCTTCTCTTTTTTTTAATTATCATAATAGAAAAATGGCAATCACAGCAATATTGCTAACAAAGTCAGATTTCACTGCCACATTTTGACATCCTGGAGGTTACATATTTCTATACTAAAGAGCACGCTGAAGTCCCACATCAACAAAGAGCCTTTTTCAGACCGTCAAATCAGGCGCTACTGTCACATAGGCCTAAAAGAATAGTTAAAATTCTTTTATATCAAGGAAACTGCATACTTTTACAAGTCGATTATGAAAATGTTAGTAAGACGTAGAAACATTTCTGATACTCTCAGCACGGAGAGTTGGTATCTGCAGCTGGCAAGTTACAAGAATAAGGAATCTGTAAAAGTCGAAACAGTAGAAAGAGTGCTTAGTATGCTTTCAGTAGGGAACAGCTAGGGCATATGGGAAAGGGGCGGAAATAAGAAAGGATACAGAGCAGTCCAGTGGGTGTTACCCAGTCTCTGAGTCCCTGCCCCAGGCTCCCCCAGAATGGTGCTTCATGGGGTGCTGATGGAGCCCCGTCCCTGGAGTCCCCAGAGTCACCTCACTATGGGGCGTTCAGCCTCCACGTTCCATCCACGCTGTAGAGCACCCTCTGTCCAGAGAGGGGTCCTCGGGAAAGCCCTGGAGAGCGGGTGAATTTCCAAGTCCCACCCAGCGCGTGAGGCATTCCAGACCCTACTCCCTCCACTGGAGTTATGTGACCCTGGCCAGTAACCACAGCCACGGCTGTTGCTCGGAAAGGGCTCTGATTTAGGCGGTGACTCACAGATAAGGAAGAGTGGAGCTTGGGGAAAACCCATCATTTTGAAATCAGACAATGCAACCTGGTGTAGGGTTTCCTGACTTTGGCACGAACAGCATTTGGGGGCAGGATCATTCTCTGTCTTGGACCAGCCTGTGTGCTGTAGGACAAAGCACCCACTCCGGCCTCCACCCACTAGGGGTCACTAGAGGCCCTCCAAGCAGCAGCAGCCAAAAAAAAGTGGTCTCTAGACATTGCCAATGTCTCCTGGGAGACAAAAGTGCCAGCAGAGAACCACAGGTGAATTGGAATCGGAACCTTTGTCACTAGAATCCCTGGACACAAGACCCTGTCTCTCTGCTCCCTAGCTCGGCCTGACCTCACTTCCATGCCTCCCCGAGACTCAGTTTCTTCAAGGTCAAGGCTGAGGTGCCCTCCTACCAGGGCCAGCAAGACCGCCACTTCCAGAAGAATGCTTTGAACTATAAATGCCAATTCTCTGGCTCAGAAAGACTGCTGGGGAGTCAGGCACAAGGGACCCGGAGGCCACGTGGCCGCATGGAGGGGTCTCCATGTAAAATGAGGATCCCGAGCCCCCTGGTTGTCAAGGCCCACTCCTTCCCTGCACTCCTGTCCGTTTCTGTCAGGATTTAGTCCCAGGATCTGAAACCTCCCACTGAGGAAGAGGAGGCGTCCTGGAGAAGGACCGGAGGTGGAGGCCGGGCCTTGTCCACGCTGGGACACAGGGTCTGGGCAGCCCCAGGCCGCCAACGTGGGCAGCACCAGAGACCGATGTGGTCAGCCTCTTCAGGGCCTGTGTCCGAGACCTCTTCTGCTTTTATTCTGTCCTCATGGAGCCTCTCCGAGGCTCACAGGCTTCCGTGCTCCGCTGTGCTGCTGGCTTGGCGTCCGTCTGGCCACCCCACAGTGCAGGACGGTGGCTTTTCCTCACCCTGGGGCTCTCTCGCACCTCTCCCAGTGCCATGGTTTTTGTGTGGATTTGTCCCTTTCCCCCCAAAGGCAATAACTGCTGAAAGTCTAAACCCCAAGTGTGCGCTGGGTGTGTTCGAGGCGGTTGTAATTCCGCTTCTCAGGGTCTCTGGGAGAGGTGCCCCTTCGCCCTCGGAGATCCCAGGCTCTCCCTCTGAGTTCACGGTGCTCTGTTCCCCGCCCTCTCTGTTCCCTCACTGAGCGGCCTTGGGCGGGGCCTGGGACGGGAGAAGTTGGAACAGGTGACTCTAGGACTCCTGCATTTTCCTGGGCCCCTGAGCATGGAAACCTGGACCTGTCTGTGCCTAAATGCACCTACTCCCAGGACTTGCTCTGGGCTCAGTCAGAATCTGCAGGATTCAGCCAGGGGCCTGGTGACACCTAGCAGAGAACATGATCTCTGCAGGCAGGCCTGCCGCGGATTCGCCAGATGGCCCCAGCCGCTCTTCCTGAACATCACAGGCCCGATCAGGAGCTCCGAGCCTGTGCTGCTGAGAGGCCAGGGCCAAGTACATGCACAGACTGCCGCCCTCCCCGCTCACAGCGGATGCTGGCAAGCTGGCTACAGGGCCAGAACCAGCCTCTGAAATGCCTCCCAGCGCCGCCCGGCCCAGGGTCTCCTCTCGGAGGCGGTGGGCGCAGGGAGCTCGGGGCAGTGGGGTCCTGGCTCCTTCCCTGTGGGTTCTCAGGCAGAGGGTCCGGCCTCCATGGAAACATGGGAGGATTAATGTGAACCCCTCCCACTGGGGAAGGTGTGGAGATGCCCGAGAGCACAGGGCACTCAACACAAGGGAGATGTGCAGACCAGCCCTGGGGACCAGCCGTTAGTGACGGCCCTGCCCCCCAGGAGGGAGCCCCGGCCCCGCAGGAGGGGACCCTGTGCCCCGGGGGGCCATGCTGATGACACACAAACGTGGCTTTGTAGACAGGTCCCAGTAGATGCTAGTGTGGTCTGGTGACTACCCTGCCCTTCACACAGGCTGGAAGCCTGTGGTCACAGCTGCCTAGTACGAGCCTGTCCCCACCCCCACCCACCCCACCCCCACTCCCTGGTCTGCGGGGCCTCTGTGCAGAGACCCGGCCTTCTCTGGAGTGGGGAGTGCAGAGGACGACTCATTTCCTCTTGGCCTTCCAGCAAAAGCACATGTTTCTCTGATAAGCAGCTCTGAAAAACCCCTCCTTCCTCAGCACTGACCCTCAATCGAGGGGGGATGGGGAAAGGCAGGGCGGGGCCCTGGCTGGGGTCTGAGAGGACCCTCGCCCCTGCTCTGGAGAGCCTGGCATTATAGGCAGGCCCAGGCTGTGTGGGGCCCATGACTGAGCGAGTCCTGCCTGCAAAGAGCCTTCTCCCACAGGGGCAGATCTAAGAGGCTCCACAGCCCCACACAGCTGCACAACTTCACTGCAGCCGGAGGGAGGCCTACGTGGGCAATCTTACACGGGGGCAGAGTCTGGGCAGACGGCCGCAGCTGGATGTCCCCCACGCCCTGACCTGAGGCCATCAGGGACCCCCGGGAGCCAGAGCTGGTCCCTCAGCAAACAGCCTCAGGAGATCAGGGCCTGGCTGAGCCACACAGCCACCGCAGACAAGATGGCGTCAGGGCCCTCAGAGCCTCGCTTCCAATCCCAGCGCCTTGCTTTCCTGCTGGTGGCCTTGGGAGTGACTTCCTCCCCTGAGCCTGCGGCTGTCTGTGTCTTAGGGCAGGGAAGGGGGGATGGGCCTGTGGATCTACCCAGTGCTCAGACGCAACACCGAGGCTCAAGGTCCAGTCTCTGGGGCAGCTGGAAGGTGAGAAATTGGTCTTCTCCTGCTAATGTCTGTGGTGGTGGTAGAAGAAATCAGGACGGGGGGCATAGGAGATGGGACGCGGACACTGAGATGTGCCACCTGCTCCACAGGGCTGGGGCTCCCTTGGGATCTGCGTCAGAGGGCGCTGGGCTGGAGTCACCCCCAAAGCTACGGAGTGTCTCCCAACCCCCGCTCCGGGGAAGTCCTCGGTCAGAGGAGTCCGGGTGGGGTGAGGCGAGCTCTGCAAAGCCCCAGGGCAAACAGCCTCCGGCAGGTAAACTTGAGGCCCAGGCAGCCCAGCCCCCACCTACCCATGATTCCCTCTCTCTGGCTGCCCAGGTCAGCGGGCTCCACACTGAAGGCCTCTGCTATAGTGGACGCAGCTGTGGGTGGCCACGTAGCCGGTGACAGATGGGGCCAATAAGAGCTGGCGGCTGCCCGTGGCCCTGTCTGGAGGCCAGGCTGGTCATCCTATTAACTCACGGCTCCCGGTGCCCAGTGTCTGCCTTTGGACGGCAGAGGTGCCCTTTGCTGTCATCAAGGGCACCTGTGTCCCCTGAGTGCGCAGAGGCCCCTGGCCACGACGCTCCTAGAGAAGAAAAGTGGCCTGTTCTGACACTGTGGCCGCACCAAGTCCCTGCTCGCAGGGAAACCCACCCACCGCCTTTTAAGAATTTAAGGAGCCTGGACGGGCGGAAGCACCTTCAGACCTGCAGGACTGAGCACAGGGTTGCACCCATCTACAGCGAGGGCACTGAGCGGCCTGCCCACCTCGCATCCAGCTTCGAGAGCCCTGGACACTCATGCTCCCGCCGCACACCTGCCAAGGAGGGGACCTGCCCAAGACAGAGCTGAGCCAGGGTGGGGAAGGGGTGACCTTTTCTGTCCCCTTTCATTAACCACAGGCAAATCCCATCTATGGGGCATGAAGACTCATTCTGTGATCCCTCGGAGAGCGAAGCACATGGCTAGGTGCCAGGCAGGCTCGCTTTTGAAGGGACCCTCTCCTCCTCTTCAAAAGATCAGTGAGTCCATCCAAAGCTTACAGCCACCACCAACCACCCAGAAACCTCCTGTGCTTCCCGATGTGCCTGGGGCCCACAGGGAGCCGGGGGACATGGTGTCGTTTCTCAGTCGCATTAGGAATGCTCTATGGCCCTACGAGATCCCCTCTAACAATCCCCGGGGCTGGGCATGAAACCAAGACCGGGCAACGACTCAGAAATCCTCAGGCTGCTCCTGCCCCAGCACCCACACGCCAGTCTGACAAGTTTGCACAAAGCCAAGACACACAAGTGACTTTTACTGCTAGCGAGCGATCACTAAACTGCGTCTACAGCTGAACCTGTGCTGTGGCGACAGTTCCCAGGACTCTTCAGCCGGCTCTTCGGGGGCCTCGTCCTGCTGTGCCTACAGGGGCTGGGAGTCCAGGCTCCCACGTTCCCAGAATCCACTCGGCCGTGGCATGGAATATTTGAAGTCAGGACTGGCAGGGAAATTTCAGGCTGCTACCCATGGACAGGCCACCCAAGTGGTCAGCAATGGTTCTAGAAGCTAGGTGCAGCCAAAGGCCTCAGCCCAGCATGGAGGGGCCATCCTGGAACAGTCGGGGACCCCAGGGCCTCAGAAAGTGAAGGCGTACACCACCCCGACCACCACGATGTTCCCCAGCGTCGCTATGATGGCAATCCACAGCAAGACAGCGTCGTTGGAGGACCGAGGTGGCTCCTCGGGCTGGCCGTGGCCGTTGGAGGCCGCGTGGACATTGGCGGAGGAGTTGAACAGGGAGTACTCCGTGCTGAAGTCCTCGTTGGGCGAGTCCATGAACGCACCTCCCATCATGGGCAGCTGTGAGGGAGGAGAGAGCGTTATCCAGGGCCACAGCGGGAAGCCGGCCTTTGCTTTTGTTTTTGTGTCACTGGTCATGGGTATTTTAACGTGCTCCATGCCCGGATGTATAAGGAACTCATCCCCAGCGTGGTACCTTGTGGGCACCACAGCCCCACCCCCACCCCCACACCAGGCGCTTCCAGGAATATACGTTGCTGCAGTTCACTGAGAAAATGAGAAAGGAAACAGAGAGAAATCCAGGGTCATAATCCCTACATAATCACTGGTAGTATTTTGATATATTTTCAATCTTTTTCCTGTGCCAAGGAAGGAGGGAGAAGGAGGAAAGAGCAGACCCACGTAAAAGTGTGGCATTATATCCCTGTATATAATTTTTTTTTTTTTTGAGACAGGGTCTCGCTTTGTAGTTCAGGCTGGCTCTGAGCTCACTATGTAGCCCAGGCAAACCTCGAACTCAGCGATCCTCCTGTCTCTGCCTCCTGAGTGCTGGGATTACAGGCGTGAGCCACCATGCCCAGCACTATATCCCTGTATATAAAAGTCCACCGAAGTCCTATTTGAGTTATGCAATACTCCATAATATTCTGCTATAAATATGAATAATTCAACTCTTCCGCTGGAGCTGGAGTCAGGAATTCCCACTTTTGCCTATTATAAACCACATGATGAGAAGCAGCCTGGCACATCTGTTGGATGCACATCAATCCTTTCACACACATTTTCACTGATGAGGGCAGACTCCTACACGCGCCATTTCTGACTCAGCAGGTGTGACATTTGAGTGTCTGGCGTAGGAACAAACTCTAAGGAGGGTGACTGTAATTCCTACCTCCCGAGGTCCACTTGCTGCCCAGACTCCCATGTGTCCCCGTCCAGGGATCACAGCATCGCATCCCGTTTTTGAAGGCCTCCTATTGCCCAGCCGCAAGCCAGGGTCCAGGCTGCCCAGACCCTGAAAGACCGGGGCTCGCCCTGGTGTCTCTTTGGTCCACAATAAATGCTTCTGTAGAATAGGACCTGCGTGAAGGGTCAGGAAACAGTCACACCTTCCTTGGACACACATCTAGGGGCCACGTTACTGTCAGGGTGCAAGCCCTGCTACGGTCAGGGCATGAGCCGGAGACATTAACATACTCTCATTTGATCAAGAGATTGTTGTTGCACCAATTTTACACTTGGGGAAGCAGAGATCAGGGTCACAGCGATTGCCTGTGTTGGAGTCAGACCCAGATGCCAGGTGTGACTGCCTGGGTGGGTTGGGCACTTCCTACTCCGCCCGTAACCTCCAGGACTCTGCATCAGACCTGTACCTGAATTGTCAAGGTACTGGGTGGCCGTGCTGAGACAGCTCCGTGCCTGGCTTCACCGAGTCCCAAGGGCCTCTTTGTAAAGTACGACCCCTGCGGCGTTTTTTATTTCTAACCCAGTTTGATCCTAGAGCAGAACCTGGAGTGTAGTGACTGGAAACGGCCACTAGAGGGAGCATGGGCTGGGCCGAACTCTGTTGATGGGGCTGCAGGCGATAGTGGTGAATTCACCCAAAAAATTTCTCCAGGGATCTCTGGATGTACACACTTCTAATGTGTGTGGCGTAATACATATATGTATACACCGATTGTTTCGGTATATTGTTGTGTATAAGCACAGATATAAATAAGAATGTAACATTACAGATGCTCCTTGACTCAGGGCTCTACGTCCTGATAAACCCGAGTTGAAAATAACAGGAACCGCACTTCCTACACCCAGCCCAACAGGGATCGGGGCCAGCAAGCAGCGGAGGCTGCTCGGGAGCCTTGGCCCACCACCCTCCTTCCTGTGTAGCTCCCTGGGGCTGAGTATCCCACCCAGGCCCCGGGAAGATGAGGCCCAGGACCGACCTCTCTCCGTGGACCCACACTGGTACCTGTGTCCACGGCTCCTGCTTCCTCCTAGTGTTTATACACCATCTCTGTCGCTAAGGCTTCTGTTGCTGCCATGACCATGTAATAACAAACGGGAAACACAGAAGTACCTAGGACTTGGAGGCAGAAAGCAAACTTGTCTGGTCAGGACAATTCCTGAGTACCAGGCAAATTGTCTTTTGTTTTTCTAGTTTCTATAGGTTTTGCAAGCAGGAACTAAGTATAGAAACAGAGCACCCAGTTGATTGGTTACATGTTATATCATGATTACTGATTGGTTATAGTGAGTTCAAATTCAGGGTAAGAATCCATCAATTTAGGGTAAGGTCCGCTAGACACATATGTGGAATATGTTCAGGATAGATGGAGGAACCGATAAGGGCTGGGTCAGCCAGGGAGGAATTTGCTTGGGCTGAAAATAAAACTTCTCAGGCTCAGTATTATCCTGGCTGGTGTCCCACCCATTTGTCTGCCATGTTACATTTCTGCCCTGGCAGCAGCAGGTCGAGTCAGAGAGGAAAAGTGAAAGACCCTCATGTCTGTCCTCATCGCCAGCGCTGAGCCTCTGTGAGGCACCTGGACATGTGCGAGCATGTGTGTGCACGTGTGTGCATGTGCCTGTGTGCATGTGTGTCTGTTAAAATGAGCAGATGGGCTTCGTCTTATTGAGCCAGAGGGCAGGTGCAGGCTAGCCAGGGATCCTAGGATGAAGCTTTACCTCTGAGCAGATCGGTGGGTGCAGCTCTTAACAGGAGGGGCCCAGACTGTTTCCCCCCGGAGATGTCACGTCAAGATCAGAAAAGCCCTCAGGGGCTTGCTGAGGACGGACAGAGCAGACTAAAGATCAAGGCCAGTGTCAGCTAGAATGTGGAGCTTCCTGACTGTACCTTCCAGATAGCAGGATCTCCTCTGTCTGCCTCAGTAGCCCCCATGCTTGGCGCACAGAAGACACCCCAAAAACTGGGTAAATGAATGAATTACAGGACCATCAGGACAGAAAATTGTAAAGATGAGAGAAAAAAAAATCAATGAAGTTAAAAGCAGGTACAACAGAGAAAATTAACAAATCCATGAATTAGTTCTTTGAAAAGATCAGTAAAATCAACCAATCAGTTTCGATCAGATTAAACCAGCAGAGATTACACAAACTAGTGATATGAAGAACTGAAGAGAGGCCAGTACTACAGATTTTATCAATATTGAAAGAATCATAAGGAATCACTACTGGGATTATTAAAAATGACTATATATTGTGCTCGCTTCGGCAGCACATATACTAAAAATAACTATATATCCACAAATTCCACAAGGCAAATAAAATGGACCAATTCCCCCAAAACACACACTACCAAAATTTACTCAAGAAGAAGAGGTAGACTGGAGTATTTATTACCATTAAAGATTAAATTCATGGACAAAACCCTCCTACAAAAGGAAATAACCAAATGGTTTTGATGGCAAATTCTACCAAAAACATAAGAAAGAATAATACCAATTCTACACATTCTCTCCCAGAAAATAAGACAGGGAACCCTTTTCAGCCCATCTTGTGTAGAATACCTGAGCCACCAGTGCTGAGCTTCCAAAGCTAAAGATGTTAAAAGAAAATAAAACTGCAGATCAGTCGCTGAACTGAGCAAAGACAAAGACAAGTGAACGGGGCATCAACAAATTGAATTCAACAGCATCTAAAAGGGATGATGTAGAGCAGGGTCAACTTTCAAAACTCAGCTCTCTCCTTCTAGGTATTTTTCTGAAAGTATTAAAGGTGTCGTGGGCCAGAGATTTAGCTCAGTGGCTCCAGCACCTGCCTAGCAAGTGCAAGATCCCTGGTTCAATCCCCGGTAACCACATACGACAATATCAGGTGTGGCGGCCACGCCCACCTGCCATTAGTACCACACATCACAACTGCCGGGTTTGGTGGCTCGAGCCTGTCATCCCAGCACTCAGGAGGCAGAGGCGGGAGGATTGCTGAGTCGAGGTTCGCCTGGGCTACATAGTGAGCTCAGGGCCAGCCTGAACTACAAAGCGAGACCCTGTCTCAAAAAAAAAAAAAAAAAAAGGCCTCGTATTATAGCGATCCATGTTTATAGCAGCACAATTCAGAATAGCTAAATCTTGGAAGCAGCCTGCACATCCATCAACAGATGAATGGATATAGAAAATGTGGCCTTTACTCACAATGCAGCAACTACTCTGCCACAAAGAAAGATACAATTGAAGCATTTGTCAGAAAAGGGATACACCTTGAAATGAAATAAATCAGACACATGAGCCTAGATACTGCCTGGTTTCTCTAGTAGGAGAAATACAAATTACAAGTAAAAGAAAGCTATCAGGAAATATGGAGACGGATCTTTCTTAAATGGGAAGGGACCAAGGGATGGAGGGAGGAGGAGGGAGCAGATGAAAGGGGATGGAAAGAGAATGAAGATGTGTTGTATATACACACCAGCTCCACACGAAGAATGTCAATATTATGCCCCATAAACGTGGACTAATAAGAAAACAAAGCAAAACTCAATCAATGCAATTCACACTACACAAAAGTTAAGAAGAAACAACACAATTACGTCAGTAGACATAGAAAAAAATAGGCATCTTTCTAACTTCGATGAAAAGCATCTACAGTGTTTTTTAAAAATCCTCTAGCCCTGGAAGACACACTAATAAGTGAAATAAATTGATCACAGATATGCAAATACGGATCTTTTCTTTGGTATGAGAACCTATAGATGTAAATGAGTTCTAGAATGTATGATAGCTTTTGTAAAATAGGAAATATCCAAAGGGAATTCGATGTGGGAACATAATGAGGGGAAAGAATAAATATGATTCTGAAAGAAAATAAAAGAGCATGTATATAAGGGGTTGGGGTGGGTAGGGATGTGGGTAAAAATGAGAATGAACTTGTACGTATATTGGTACAAATTCCCCAATGTTGTGTGTGATTGTGAGCTGTATATAAAATGTTCCAATAAATAATTCAATTTTTCAAAAATCTTCTGGCTGATATCATACTTAACACTAAGAGAGCGAATATCTCCCTCGGAAGATTTAGGGAACAGGCAAAAACGTGCCACCTCACCGCACGCATTCCGGCACACGCTGGAAGCCTTAAACAGTGCAACAAAGAACAAAAGGAAAACGCACCTTCCTTACTTACAAAGAAGACACAAAACTATCTCTAATTATAAATGATGAAACCAACACAAACTGATAAAATAAAGCAAAGAAGATCTAAATAAGCAGAGAAAAATGCTATGGCCGTGAATTGCAAGAATTAATATTATTAAGGTACAAATTCTTCCCAAACTTATGCATAGATTCAACGCAATCCCTTTAGGCACTGTGGGGTTTTCTTATCAACAATCCAAGGCGGATACCGATATCCTGCTCTCCAGAAGAGGAGACTGGTCAGGGCTGGAGAGGAGCTGAAGCGGGGACCGGCTCAGAGAGGTGTGGCCACTTCCTCGAGCTTGCATAGCTTGTGGATCAGGAGCTCCGTGTCCACCACTTTGAACTGAATTCACAGCTTCCTCCATCAGAGCCTCACACTAATTAATTCCTATACTGACAAAATATTTATTACTCAATCGCATTACATTACACTGTATTGATTACATTTCATTATTCTGTTGTGCAACTTCCTAATTAGCTGCCACTTACATTATGTGCTTTCTTTCTGAGGAACCTTGAACTCTTTTTGTGATAATCACTTATGCGTATTAACTGTACAGATTAATGGGTTTCTGACATTTCCATGCAGGCACATTTCCACTTTGATCACATCTACTTCCTCCTCCTTTCTCGTCGTCCCCTCTCTCCGACCTCTTCCTGCTCTCCTGCAAAAAGAATTTGCAGTCCCAGGATGCAGGCTGGGTGTAATTTCTCTTTGAATCCCAGGGCCTGGCTCAACCACTTACATAAAGTGGAAGTGAAGAACATTTTGTATTAAAAATGTTTGCTAAATTGATTGCTCTCACTGGAGCTGTCGGATGCTGTCTACACATGTGAGAGGTTCCTCTCTCTGCCCAACAGACCTAGACCGCAGAAGGGCCCAGGAAAAGAAGGGTATTTTTGGAAAACCTGAGAGCATTGCAGAATTAACACGCAAAAGCACTCCTTTTGAAACAGTTGCCATGGTAACTGGGCACAACGGAGCAGGGGGAAATGCTGTCTCCACAGAGTGCGTCATCTCTGGTGACCCGGGATGAAGCGGACATTTGCTCTGGTGGGCCAGAAATGCCAGATGGTGGCGGCCGGGACCCCGGACCCGCCCTCCAGGGCAGCTCAGGGTCCCCCATGAGAACCCGGGGGCCATAAAGGTCCCAGGGCCACACACGGTCATAGAGGAACCTGGCTGAAGACCTCAAGGAGAAATAGCCAAGACAGATGGCTCCACCTCCTGGCTTTCCCGGCCACAAGCAGGTGGCTGTGGCCACGGCCTTGCGTGGGTTGGGGGTAGGCTGGGCTTCCCCGTAGGGTCAGTACAGAGAGCTCTCTCTCTCTCGGCATCAGCAGCTCAGCAAACACAAGCCAGTGGGGGCGTTTTAAAGTTTGCCGGGGAAAAGGCGGCACAAGCCGTCCTGCCCTGGCACGCCTCTGCCCCAGGGAGCTCAGGGCGCCTCTGTGGCACTCGGCCGCAGGGCCGTGACCCACAGCCCCGTACAGTCCTCTTCCTGCGGTGCAGTAAAGCCTCAGGGCTGAAGGTGATGGGCGGGAACCTGAGAGGTCAGGTGTTCATTCGCACGAGAAGTGAAGAGACATTTTGCAGAGTATCCGCTACAAGCCTGGAGACAGGCTGGAAGGCAGAGGTAATAGTAAACACGACAGTGTGTGGTCCCTGTTTGGGAGGAAGAAAAAGCATCCAGAGGGAGGCGGGGAGAGGAAGAGCGGAGAGAACAAAAGAAAGGAAGCGGAAGTGGAGTTATTCTGCACCTGCCCTGGGGTAAAGACACGCCCCACCCTCCCCCCTTCCTCTCCCGGAAAAATCCTTTGCAAGGAGAATCTTGACGTGAAACAAAAAGCCAACTGCGACCCATAGAACGGCGCTGGACACCAGCGCCCGGTGCATGGACGTGGCCGCCGGCCGCTGGCCTGGGCCGGCCGGGACCCGTGTGCCCTCCTGCACTGTGGTTTCCGCACTCCGTGGCTGGAGCCGGAGAAGCGCCGCCGCCTGCCGCGATCCGGGAGAACCAGGCCGGGGCCGTCGAGGAGAACGCGGGGCCGCCGCCGCCCGCGGACAGGGGTGGACCCGAAGCCAGCGCGGAAAGGGGACCCGCCCAGAGCGAGCACAGACGGCGCTGGGACTTCAGGCACCCTTCCAGACGAAGCCACCGTCCTGTGCCCCGGGCAGGGCTGCTCGAGGGGCAGCACCGTCTCGCGCCCTTTCCGCCTCCCTGCCAGACCCCCACGTGCCGCCAGCACCGCAGAGGGGCGCGCCTGTGGTTTTAGGTGGTGAGACCCTCCTGCTTCTTCTCCGGGGGACCGACACCCACCCCGCTGTGGCCCGGGCAGGGCGGGGCTGAGTCGCCTCTGACCCTGCGTTCTGCACACAGTAGGTCTCCAGCAAGCGCCCACCGGCTGTCTGGACACCACGGAGCGCTGCGTTTCTTCCTGATGCGTGACCTGCCTGTGGGGAGACACTGGGAATGCGTTGTTTTCTTCCCGGGAGGATTCGGGGCACAGAGGCTGACAGACCAGCGCCTCGGGAAAGTGGCGTCTTGAGTGTCCAGCGGAGTGGCCAGTGCTTCGACCTTCCTTCAAAGCGATGGGGAAAGGCCCGGGCCCACCTGCCCGCGTGTCTGGGGAAGGCGGCTCAGGGAGAGTCTCCTGAGGGACTGAACAGCCTGCGGGGAGCCAGGCGGCGAGCTTCTCCTGAGAAGAGGAGAGTCTTCCTTTCCCACTGGAGAAGATGGCGCTGGCGAGGGCAATCAGTGGTGCAGAGACCCGTGGGTGGCTGGAATCCCCACCTCAGCTTTTCCAACAGGCAGGGAGAAGGAGCAGCGGGTCAGCCCGGGAAGGTGCGGAGACCCCTGGGTCCTTTCGGATTACTTGCTTCCTTGATTAAATGGGAGCCGTTTGAGAGTGCAGGGCCCCTCTTACAGTGCGGGAGAAAGAAGCAGGCCCGAGGATCCAGTCAGGGCGCACCGGGCTCTGCCCCTCTGGGCTGTGGACACAGCGCGATGCCCCACTGGCCAGGCTCAGGGAGGCCCTCAGTGAGCCGAGCACGGGGCGGGCCACAGACGAGCTGGGGGACGAGGAGCTTGATCAACACCTAATGAAAACTAATGACTGAGGAAAAAGGCGTAGTGTTGAAATAATTGTTCTCTTGAGGACTGGGGAGCGCACTCCGCGTTTACGCTGAGGCAGGTATTTCCTTAGGTCTCCCTCACCCTGAGGCCTCTCCTATTCCATATGGTCACACGGCGTCTAAGAAGAGCCGCGTGAAAACACCTGGGCCGGCTGCACACGCAGCCCTAACCCAACTCAAAGGACTGTATCTACTCCACAGCCCGGCTTTGTTACAGGGGCTCCACCAGCCTTGAAGGAGGGCGGGGACATGCTACGAACAAAGCATGTAAGTCTGGACACGAATGCTCAAAACGTGCCGCGCATATCCAGCTTGGCTGAAGCAGGACCGGGAAGGAGGCCTGGCTTTGCTCCTGGGGCCAGAGAGGGGACCCAAGGATATGGCTGTCTATGGCCTCCCGCAGGGAAGCCTGAGCTGTAGCACCTGACGGCTGGGCCAGACCGTGGGATTCTGGGAAAACCTGTCCTTCCTGCACCCACCCCGTCCTGCCAATGGGTCACGTAGGCCCGAGTCCAGGACTCATGAGAACATTTTCCAACACCACTCGTCACTCTCGACCACGCCAGGGTGTCCAGCCGGGTGGGACAATTCCCTTGCTAACTTCAAAACCGTGTGAAAGTTGCTACAATGCTTGGAAATTGTCTCTGGCTGGATGAGGGGTCGGAGCTTTTGAAGAGGTCTCCAGCACGAAGGCAGATTATTCAAATTCCCTGGGGGCTGGAGAAGGTGCATGATACTAATTTAGAAAATATGCACGGGACGCTTAGTATGAGGAGCTGAGCACTGGAAGTCAGGAGAGGAGGTGGAAATGGCGTCGCCGAGGGCCCTTCCTTCAGTGGAATAAAGAGTGCTGGTTATTCTCAGGAGGCAGAGACGAGTTTGTGAGTCAGCAGAGTGTACCAAACACAGCAAGCCATGCTTTGTGTGCAGACAAAGAGGCAGGAAAGGCCGGCGAGGCAGGAAACCCAGACAAGGTGGGCACAGGCCCAGAAGGGTCAGCGAGCTGGGCAGAGGGTATGGGGAGGGGAAACCCTGCAGGGGCTCACGGCTCACGCCCACAGCTCAGCGTCCTTCACTCCCACAGCCTCTAATTGACTGCTGTTATCATTGACTGGCATCAACTTTGAAAGAATCACTCTGACACACAGGTGTGGAGGTTCCAATCTGGGCAGCGGCCCCCAGGAGAAAAGAGGACCCCATGGCATGAACGGGTAGCAGAACAAAGCCACTCATAGGCAGGAAGAGGGGGAAGGGCAAGAGACCGGTTGTCCCACAGTGTCAGGAGCAATTCTGTGTAGTTTGGGGAAAAATAGTTCACAATGAAGACTGTGATTGAGTCTGGTTTTCCCGCCGGAGGCCCTAGCTCCATCTTTGCCTCCTGTAGCATCACGGATCCTGGCGGCTCTGAGTGCTGTGATGCTCCAGGGCAGAACTCCAGCAGGACCTTCACCTACGTAATCCCCCTTTGATCTGGGATGTGCTGAGCACACTGCCTTCTGGGCGACCTGTTATATTTGTTGCTTCTGATGTACCAAGCTACTGCCCTCTGAGACACCTGTTCCGTGCTGGCCTCTGAGTGACAAGTGACATTACTTACTCTCGATGTACTAAATGAAGGTGTGGCAGGCTCAGGTCTTTCATCTTTACTGCTCAGAGTGGCATGGATCAGTCCCAAGCTCAGCTTCCTCTCTGAGTCTCATTTCTGTCTGTGTATTAATCAATTCTCCTTGTGCTGTCGGGCTTACCAGGGACTAGAACTTAACTGCAGAGATTCTAGTTACGTCCCTTTTTCTCTTCCCTTCACCACAGTTCCTTTCTGGGACACACCCTGAGGCCCTAAAACTGCCCCCGGCGTCTCTCTCAGGTGTTCACCACCGCTCCGCCTCTGACCCAGTCCTGGGGCTGGAGCCCCCAAGGCCTGATCACCTCCAGGCCCAGTTCTCACGGCTGGGTCCTGGGGACTCAGCTTCAGTGTGAACCCTGGGGGCCCCAGATGTGCAGCTCTCTCACGCAGTGTCCAGGTTCCGAGTCACCTTCATATTGGCCATGACTCTGATAAGAGGGGCCATTCTTTGAGGCCGTAGCCCTGCTGACTGATGGCCTTAAAAGGCACCCTGAGGCCGGGCATGGTGGCTCACGCCTGTAATCCCAGCACTCGGGAGGCAGAGACAGGAGGATTGCTGAGTTCAAGGCTTGCCTGGGCTACATAGTGAGCTCAGAGCCAGCCTGAACTACAAAGCAAGACCCTGTCTCAAAAAAAAAAAAAAAAGGCACCCTGAGGACCCAGCAATATCTGGTGCTGGACACAGCGATCAGTGTTTCTGCCAAACATCAGAGAAGTTATCATTGTAATTAGCCCCAAGGTAAGGGGCAGAGGAGCCACCTGGCCTGCCCACCACAGAGCCACTAAGGGGCTAGAGAGAATAGGGATCAGGACGTTCTGGGCTTGAAACCCAGAGCTGGCCCGTCACTGTGCCCACAAACTCACCCTGAGCTGCTTTTGCTCCAGCTTCGTTCTGTCGACCAAGAAAGAGGTAGGAACGGAAGGGGCACTGAGCTGGTTCTGCGCACGCTGGCCCCGTCTCATCCTCAAGGTGAGAAAGTCATCGTCCCCACTTTTCAGTCCCGAAAAGTGAGACTTCGGAGGGCACAGCATATGCTGACCCCGGACTCAAGATGCAAACCTGGGTGTGTTGGACTCTACTTCCCAGTCCTTGCCGCTGTTCCGTGCTGAATCGCACCCGGGACTCGGAGGGAGCATCGTGGTCACCCTCACCCTTAAAGGGGACACAGAATGGGTGCAGCGCTGTTGTAGACTGAGGAGCCCAGCTCCAGGCTCCCCCACCTCCAGGCTCAGGACGGCACCACTCCGGAGGCTCAGGCGGCACTGCCAGTGGGCCCCTGTGCCAGCTTCGAGGTCCCAGCATGCGGAGCCACCTGCAGGAGGCTGGCGATCCGGCTCCACCCTCCCTCGTCAGTCCCTCCCGGGAGCAGAGGCAGCACCCACGCTCAGCCCACGCTGTGCCCAAGGAGGCTGTGGCCAGGGAAACGGCACCGCAACAGTTTCCCGAGGCTGTCACAGACTGGGACCCACACACTGCGGGTTTCTTATCTCCTGTCACTTCCTTAAATCCTGGAGGCTCAGAAAGTCACACTGGGTCTAAGAAACCGGATGTGCCCGGCTGGGTCCTCCTGACCTGGCCACGTAGGTGCTCGCCATCGGCCAGGGGCTCAGGGCTGGGATGGCGACTCTGCGCCATCTGGCAGGACTGGGACAGGCGGTCAGGGAGCACGGTGAGGACGGAAGGACTGAGGGGCCAGCGCTCTGGGCCTTCTCTCCATGTCCTTGCTCACCAGGCACAGGGACAAGGCTCCCGGACACGAGTTCAAGGACTCCTAACAGCAGTTCTAGAAGACAGAGATTCTGCTCTCCACACTAAGTCCGGAGGGGTTAAGGAGTCTGCCCAGGGCGACACAGCTCATGAGCAGCCGGCTGAGGAGCCAGCTTAGAGTGAGTGTGGCTGCATTGTTAAAAGAGAAATATAAACAAATGTTTGGGAACAGGTTCTCCATGGGTCTCTTACGCTGTGCATCCCTTCTGAGCACAGCATCGGCAGCTTTTGTTCCGAGCTGTCTTTCCGAAGATGCTCATATGGGCAGCAGCCTTGAGAATGTCCCCACTGGGCACTGGGCACGTGCACTTCCTGCCGAGGTTAATGAAGAGGATGTCTCTTTCCTTCCAGGCAGTGGCTGGGCAGGTCCATGGCAGCCTTCTTTAAAGGCAGCTTCCCTGTGCCAGGTCCTGGCTATTACGCTACAGAGTACACGGGAACCTGGAGGGGCACCGGTGTGAACATGGGGCCCGGCCGCAGGTGGTGCAGTCAGGAAGCCTTTTGAGGCTAGGCCTGGGGTCTCCTGTCTTTCATCAGCATTTTTGACTTCGCTGGGTAGAATTTCAGGCCCTTCACAGTTGTTCACGAATCTGTGCCAAGGTCCGAAAATATCAGTTGTACAATTCCAGAGAATTGTTGTACAACTGGTGCGACAGCAGCACTCAGGAAAGAGCGAGTGCCGTCATAACAGGCTGAGGGCTCCGCATCTCACAGGCCGAGAGCCGGCTCTCACTGGCCGAGTTAATGAGGGTATCAGCGCCAGGTCCCAGGAGGTGACGAGTCTATTTCTAAAGAGGCTGTTTTGTAAGAGCACCCACAGACCACAGCAGTTAACGAAGAGTCCAGAGACAATGTTTCTTTGGGGGAAATGGTGGCACTTAGTTTAAAAAGGGAAGAACTGCATAGGGAAGACATAGGATAACACCTGATGCGTAGTAATCATTATGGAAACCGTGCGGTCCTGTGTGGTTGCGCTCTTTTAATTTTTGTGGTGCTGGGGGTGGCACCCAGAACCTTCCTTCTGAGCTC